>JAUMJK010002120.1:0-29994 GCA_033558105.1 Coccyzus lansbergi
CCCTAAACCCACCTGAGCGCTGTGGAGGTTGTGGTAGAAGCGAGTCGGGCGATAGGGTGAGCCCCACGGCTTGTGGTTCGGCCTCCTGGCAGCTGCCCAGAGGGAGAGAAGTGGGAATTTTGGGGTCGGAGAGAAGTGGGAATTTTGGGGTTGGAGAGAAGTGGGAACTGGGGGTCGGAGAGAAGTGGGAATTTTGGGGTCGGAGAGAAGTGAAGTGGGAACTGGGGTCGGAGAGAAGAGGGAATTGGGGTTGGAGAGAAGTGGGAATTGGGGTTGGAGAGAAGTGGGAATCGGGGTCAGAGAGAAGTAGGAATCGGGGTTGGAGAGAAGTGAGAATTGAGGTTGGTGGAGAGAAGAGGGAATTGGGGTTGGAGAGAAGTGGGAATTTGGGGGTTGGAGAGAAGTGGGAATTTTGAGGTTGGAGAGAAGTGGGAATTGGGCTTGGAGAGAAGAGGGAATTTTGGGGTTGGAGAGAAGCAGGAATTTTGGGGTTGGAGAGAAGTGGGAATTGGGGTCGGAGAGAAGTGGGTATTGGGGTCGGAGAGAAGTGGGAACTGGGCTTGGAGAGAAGAGGGAATTGGGGTCAGAGAGAAGTGGGAATTGGGGTTGGAGAGAAGAGGGAATTTTGGGGTTGGAGAGAAGTGGGGATTTTGGGGTCGGAGAGAAGTGGGAATTGGGGTTGGAGAGAAGTGGGAACTGGGGTCGGAGAGAAGAGGGAATTGAGGTTGGAGAGAAGTGGGAATTTTGGAGTTGGAGAGAAGTGGGAATTTTGGGGTCGGAGAGAAGTGGGAATTGGGGTCGGAGAGAAGTGGGAATTTTGGGGTCGGAGAGAAGCAGGAATTTTGGGGTTGGAGAGAAGTGGGAATTGGGGTCGGAGAGAAGTGGGAATTGGGGTTGGAGAGAAGTGGGAATTGGGGTTGGTTGGAGAGAAGTGGGAACTGGGGTTGGAGAGAAGTGGGAATTTTGGGGTCAGAGAGAAGAGGGAATCGGGGTCGGAGAGAAGTGGGAATTTTGGGGTCGGAGAGAAGTGGGAATTGGGGTCAGAGAGAAGTGGGAATTGGGGTCAGAGAGAAGTGGGAACTGGGGTTGGAGAGAAGTGGGAATTTTGGGGTTAGAGAGAAGTGGGAATTGGGGTCGGAGAGAAGTGGGAATTTTGGGGTTGGAGAGAAGTGGGAACTGGGGTCGGAGAGAAGAGGGAATTGGGGTTGGAGAGAAGTGGAATTGGGGTTGGAGAGAAGTGGGAATTTTGGGGTCAGAGAGAAGAGGGAATCGGGGTCGGAGAGAAGTGGGAATTTTGGGTCGGAGAGAAGTGGGAATTGGGGTCAGAGAGAAGTGGGAACTGGGGGTTGGAGAGAAGTGGGAATTTTGGGGTTAGAGAGAAGTGGGAATTGGGGTCGGAGAGAAGTGGGAATTTTGGGGTTGGAGAGAAGTGGGAACTGGGGTCGGAGAGAAGAGGGAATTGGGGTTGGAGAGAAGTGGGAATTGGGGTTGGAGAGAAGTGGAATTTTGGGGTCAGAGAGAAGAGGGAATCGGGGTCGGAGAGAAGTGGGAATTTTGGGGTCGGAGAGAAGTGGGAATTGGGGTCAGAGAGAAGTGGGAATTGGGGTCAGAGAGAAGTGGGAACTGGGGTTGGAGAGAAGTGGGAATTTTGGGGTTAGAGAGAAGTGGGAATTGGGGTCGGAGAGAAGTGGGAATTTTGGGGTTGGAGAGAAGTGGGAATTTTGGGGTCAGAGAGAAGTGGGAACTGGGGTTGGAGAGAAGTGGGAATTTTGGGGTCGGAGAGAAGAGGGAATTGGGGTCGGAGAGAAGTGGGAATTTTGGGGTTGGAGAGAAGTGGGAATTGGGGTTGGAGAGAAGTGGGAATTGGGGTCGGAGAGAAGTGGGAATCGGGGTCAGAGAGAAGTGGGAATTTTGGGGTTGGAGAGAAGTGGGAATTGAGGTTGGTTGGAGAGAAGTGGGAATTGGAGTCAGAGAGAAGTGGGAATTTTGGGGTCGGAGAGAAGTGGGAACTGGGGTCGGAGAGAAGTGGGAATTGGGGTTGGAGAGAAGAGGGAATTGGGGTTGGAGAGAAGTGGGAATTGGAGTCAGAGAGAAGAGGGAATTGGGGTTGGAGAGAAGTGGGAATTGGGGTTGGAGAGAAGTGGGAATTGGAGTCAGAGAGAAGTGAGAATTGGGGTCGGAGAGAAGTGGGAATTGGGGTCGGAGAGAAGTGGGAACTGGGGTTGGAGAGAAGAGGGAATTGGGGTCGGAGAGAAGTGGGAATTGGGGTTGGTTGGAGAGAAGTGGGAATTTTGGGGTCGGAGAGAAGTGGGAATTGAGGTTGGTTGGAGAGAAGAGGGAATTGGGGTCGGAGAGAAGTGGGAACTGGGGTTGGGGAAAAGGCTGGAAAATAAAAACACGGAGAGATATTCCCCTCTCTTTTTTTTTTTTTTTTTTTCACCCCCAGGAAAAAAAAAAAAAAAAAAAAAAAAGTCTCTCGGACCTGGTGACGGCTTTGGTTTGCAGGATGGAGGCGCAGAGAGCGTCCAGCCCCACGTGGAGGACGCAGGCGGCGACCAGGAGGAAGAAGAGGACGACGAAGGCCACGACCGAGGCGACGCTGAGCCAAGCGCGATCCCTGAGCAAAAAAAAAAAAGGAGGAGGAAGAAGAGGAGGAAGAGGAGGAAGAGGAGGAAGAGGAGGTTGAGGGGTGGGGGGAGCAGCCTCAACAAAGCTTAAAAAAAAAATAAAAAAAAAAAAAAAAAAAAAAAAAAAGCCAACCCTGACCCCCTCCAAATCCTTCACCCACCAACGCGGCTCTTCGGTGCAGCAGCCGTAGAGGCCGTAGAGGAGGGAGGAGAAGCTGGCGAGAGCCACCGCGACGGAGACGGCCGAGACGAAGGAGCAGAGCGAGACGGAGCCGAAGGACTTGGGCACCAGCGCCGAGCCCGTCCAGCCCACGGAGCCGTAAAGGAGGCACCAGCCTCCGAACTCCCCCTGTGGAACCAGAGAGGGGGTTTTTTTGGTTTTTTTTTTTTTTGGGGGGGAGGAGAAGGCCGAATCCTTCCCTGGATCCATCCAGCGAGGAGGAGGAGGAAGAGGAGGAAGCTCAAGCCACTCCAGCTGACGCCTCACGTGCTTCGCCGGGAGCGACGGGATGAGAGCAGGACTCATCCCTCCCCCCCCAACCCTTCCCTTCCTCCGGCTTCCCCCACGGCTCCCAGTAGCCAAACTGGGAGGCCCGAAGCGAGGAGGAAGGGCTGGATGAGGCGGGAGTGGGATGGAGGCCGCCCGAGGAGGCCGCGAAGCTCCTGGGATGGAGTGAGGAGGAGGAGGAGGAAAGGGGTGGAAGCGCCGTCGCCCTCCCCCAGTTTGACCCCCACCTCCCCCAGTTTGACCCCCACCTCCCCCAGTTTGACCCCCACCTCCCCCAGTTTGACCCCCAAAAGTCCCGCAGTACCTGGGCCACGGTGAGGGCAGCGGCGCAGACGACGCCGCAGAGGAAGGCGGCAGCGTGGAGGCCGAGCTCCGCCAGCTGCAGGAGCGAAGCCGCCATACTTCGGCTGGCGCGTGGGGCCAGGCCTCCTCCTCCTCCTCCTCCTCCTCCTCCTCTTCCTCCTGCTCCTCCCCACGCCGCCCACAGCTCGGGGCCCCACGGCCCAGCACCCACACCCCCACAGCAGCTCGGGCTGCGCCGACGGACCATTCCGGAAGGTGTTGCGGGAGCTCCCTCCCTGCTCAGCCGTTCCCTTCCCTCCTCTTCCCCATCCAGCCCTCCCTCTTCTCCATCCAGCCACCCTCCTCCATCCCTCCCTCCTCTCCGTTCATCCTCCTCTCCGTCCCTCCCCTTCCATCCATCTCTCCCTCTCCTCCCCATCCTCTTCTCAATCCATTTATCCTTCTTCTCTGTCCATCCTCCTTCTTCTCCGTCCTTCCTCCTCTCTTCTCCATCCATTCCTCCCTCTTCTCAATCCATTCATCTTTCTTCTCCATCCTTCCTCTCTCCCTCCATCCATCCCTCTTCTTCTCCATCCATCCCTCTTCTTCTCCATCCATTCCTCCCTCTTTTTCATTCCTCCTCCTCCATCCCTCCCTCCCTCTTCTGAATCCATTCATCTTTCTTCCCCATCCTTCCTCCCTCCTCTCCGTCCATCTCCCTTCTTCTCCATCCATCCCTCTCCTCTATCCAGCCTTCCTCCTCTTCTCCATCCATCCTCCTCTCTTCTCCCTCCCTCCCTCTTCCCAATCCATTCATCCTTCTTCTCCCTCCTTCCTCCCTCCTCTCCATTCCTCTTGTTCTCCATCCATCCATCCTCTTCTCCATCCTCTTCTCAATCCATTCATCCTTTTTCTCCATCCATCCATCCATCCTCTTCTCCATCCATCCTTCCTCCTCTCTTCTCCATCCATCCCTCCCTCTTCCGAATCCATTCATCCTTCTTCTCCATCCTTCCTCCCTCCTCTCCATCCCTCCCTCCTCCAAATCCACTCATCCTTCTTCTCTATCCTTCCTCCTCTCCATCCATCTCTCTCTTCTCCATCCCTCCTTCCCTCCCTCTCCTCTCCATCCTCTTCTCCATCCATTTATCCTTCTTCTCCATCCATTTATCCTTCTTCTCCATCCATCCTCCTCTCCATCCCCCTCTCTCCTCTCCACCCTCTTTTCCATCCTTCTTCTCTATCCATTCATCCTTCTTCTCCATCCATCCTTCCTCCTCTCTTCTCCATCCATCCCTCCCTCTCCTCTCCACCCTCTTTTCCATCCATCCATCCTCCTTCTCTATCCATCCATCCTCCTCATCCATCCCTCCCTCTCTTCTCCATCCATCCCTCCCTCTTCTGAATCCATCCATCCTTCTCCATCCATCCCTCCCCTTCACAGCATCACAGACCAACCAGGTTGGACGAGACCCATCGGATCATCGAGTCCAACCATTCCCGTCAAACACTAACCCAAGTCCCTCAAGACCTCATCCACCTGTGCCTTAAACACCTCCAGGGAAGGGGAATCAACCACCTTCCTGGGCAGCCCTATTCCTTCTCCATCCATCCATCCATCCATCCATCCTCCCCGTCCCTCCCACCACCCCCGGGCGCCACGGCTGCTCCTCTCCGATCCCTTTATTAACCACGGCTCACGCCCTCCGGCTCCTCATCCCAACGCCGGGAGCCGAGGCCAGGCGGCTCAGCGCCGCGTCACCTCCCCGCGAAGGCCTCAGAGGAGCAGCAGCGGCGAATACTCCGCCCGCGGCCGTCGCCGAGCCGGCCGGGCCGTGCGGCCGATCATGGGCAACTTCTGCGCGTAGCGGGAGACGTGGCCCGGGCCGTGATGCTGCGGGAAGCTGGTCTGGAAGAGCCGCCCCTGGCAGCGCCGCCCGGCCTGGCGCCCGGCAATGAGGAAGCTGAAGCGCGGGGCTCCGCGCGGGGTGAAGCGGCACTTCTGGAAGACGTCGCGGGGGCCGGGCCGGTGGCCGGGCTGCCGGGGAGCCCCGCGAGGCCGAGCCGCCGAGCTGCTCGGGCGGCGGAGGACGGGGCGTCCGGCCTGGCCTTCGCCGCGAGGACTCTCCTCGTCGCGGGGACTGGCCGTGGCGTTGGCCGTCAGTTGCGGCATCTTCCGAGCCGCCCCTCCCTCACCGCCGAAGGCCGGCGGCTGCTCCTTGCGGGCTCCCTCGGGGCTGCCGGGAGGCGGCGGCGGCGGCGACGCGGAGCCCGTGCCGAAGCGGGAGGCCAAGCTGTCGCCGAAGAAGCCGTAGAGCTCGCCGTACATCTCGCGGAGGGAGAGGACGGGGGCGAGAGGAGCCGAGGAGGCCCCGAGGCCGCCGCCGAGCTGGAGGAGAGGGCGGCCCAGGCCCAGTGCGGCCTCCGAGGGGGAATCGCGCTGAGGGCTGTGGCGCGGGGAGGCCTCGGGCCGGGGGACGGTGCTGGCGGGTGGGTCGGGCGCTTGCTGAGCCTTCGTCTTCAGCAGCCGCTCAACCGCCACCTGCAATCAGAGAATGGGGGCGACAAGCAGGTTGGAAGAGACCCCCACCGGCCCATCGAGCCCAACCATTCCCATCACAACACTAACCCACGGCCCTCAGCACCTCGGCCGCCCGGCCCTTGAACACCTCCAGGGAAGGTGGGGAATGCGGACAATGGATGTGGGCTCTGTGGGTCTCTCTGTGGGTCTGGGGGGGGTTCTGTGGTTCTCTCTCTGGGTCTGTGGGTCTCTCTGTGGGTCTGGGGGTGTCTGAAGTGGTCTTGGGGGGGGTCTGTGGGCCTCTCTGTGGGTCTGTGGTCTCTCTGGGGTGGGTCTGGGGGTGTCTGTGGGTCTCTCTGTGGGTCTGGGGGTGTCTTGGCGGGGGGTCTGTGGGCTCTGTGGGTCTCTCTGTGGGTCTGGGGGTGTCTGAAGTGGTCTCGGGGGGGGGGTCTGTGGGCCTCTCTGTGGGTCTGTGGTCTCTCTGGGGTGGGTCTGTGGGTGTCTGTGGGTCTCTCTGTGGGTCTGGGGGTGTCTTGGGTGGCTCTATGGGTCTCTCTGTGGGTCTGGGGGTGTCTCTGTGGGTCTGGGGGTGTCTGTGGGTCTCTCTGTGGGTCTGGGGTGTCTCTGTGGGTCTGTGGGTGTCTTGGGGGGGGTCTGTGGGTCTGTGGGTGTCTTGGGGGGCTCTATGGGTCTCTCTGTGGGTCTCTCTGTGGGTCTGGGGGTCTCTCTGTGGGTCTGTGGGTGTCTTGGGGGGCTCTATGGGCCTCCTCCTCTCCAGACCAAACCCCTCCAGATCCCTCAGCCCCAGCCCCAGCTCCATTCCCTCTGGATGCCCCTCAAGGTCTTCCTCAGAGGCCAAAATGAAGGCCAAGGGGATGATCCCACCTCCCGATCCCTCTGGAGATCCTTATCCCAGCTCCATCCCAGCCCCTCGGAAACCCGGAGCCGCTCACCAAGATGGCTCCGTAGACCTTGTGTCCGTCCGCCTTGACCTGAGCGTTGGAGACGGAATAATCGTCCAGGACGGCCTGGAGGTTGGCCCAGTAGGTGGGGAGGTGCGGGTAGAGGACTTGTTCCACCGCCTGGGGACGAGGGACGGACACGCGGGATCCACCCGGGAGGAGAATCCCAGAGACCAGAGACCATGGGATGGGTGGGATTGGAGAGGCCCCTCACCTTCCAGCCCAGAGCGTGTAGCCCCACGACAGCCCCGTAGTGGGAGCAGAGAGGCCGCACGGGATCGGCCAAGACCTTCTGGAGCGAGAGGAGGATCTGGTGGTAGAGGCCGCTCACCAGGTCTCCGTGGGTCCTGGGGGACGGAAACAAAGGCGGATCATAGAATCATAGAAGAACCAGGTTGGAAGAGACGCGTCGGATCATCCAGTCCAACCATTCCTAGCAAACACTAACCCAAGTCCCTCAAGACCTCGTCCACCTGTGCCTTAAACACCTCCAGGGAAGGGGAATCAACCCCCTCCCTGAGCAACCTAGTCCAACGACCCTTTGCGTGAAAAACTTCCTCCTAATCTCCAGCCTAAACCTCCCCTGGTGGAGCTTGAGGCCATTCCCTCTCGTCCTGTCCCTTGGGAGAAGAGCCCAGCTCCCTCCTCTCCACAACCTCCTCTCAGGGAGTTGGAGAGAGGAATGAGGTCTCCCCTCAGCCTCCTCTTCTCCAGGAGGAACACCCTCAGGTCCCTCAGGCCTGTTCTCCAGCCCCTTCACCAGCTTCGTGGCTCTTCTCTGGACTCGCTCCAGAGCCTCAACATCCTTCTTGTGCTGAGAAACCCACAACTCAACACAGGATTCAAGGAGCAGCCTCCCCAGTGCTGAGTCCAGAGGGAGAATCACCTCCCTGGCCCTGCTGGTCACACCATTTCTGCTCCAAGCCAAGATGCCCTTGGCCTTCTTGGCCACCTGGGCCTCTCCTGGCTCCTCTTCAACCAACCCCCCCAGGTCCTTCTCCTCCAGGCACTTTCCAGCCAGACTTCTCCTAATCTGGAGCTCTGCTCAGGGTCGTTGTGCCCCAAGCGCAGGATCCGCCATTTTGGGCCTCGTTAACCCTCATCCCGTTGGCCTCAGCCCACGGATCCAGCCTGTTCAGGTCCCTTTGCAGATCCACCCAGCTCAGGGTCACCCCCAAGCTCTCTCAGGGAGCACTCGATGCCTTCATCCAGGTCACTGGCGAAGACGTGGGACAGGGCTGGACCCAGCACTGAGCCCCGGGGAACCCCGATTCTTCCCACGGGGAGGGTTCTCCTCCTCCCCCGGGGCGGGAAGGTGCGGATCCCACCAGAAGATGCGGCTGAGGAGCATGGCGGCGTAATCCCGCAGCGTCCAGTGGTCGTTGAGGGGGTTGATGGAGGCGGCCAGCGGCTCCAGGGCGCAGTACATGACGCTGGAGATGAGGCTGCGCACGTAGGAGCCGAGACACAGGAAAGGGTTCTGGATCAGGCTCCGGGCGATGTGGAGCAGCCGGTTCAGCTGCTCCAGGTCGTGGCTCACGGATTTCACCTGCCGGAAAAGGGGGGGGGGGGGGGGAGAGGAGAACGGAGCTGGGATCAGCGCGAGAGCTACGAGGGAGATCCTGCTCCTCCCGCGCATCCCACCAGAGCATCCCCCAGCCCAGCAAATCCCAGCAAATCCCACCAAATCCCATCTCCTCTGGCCTCTCTGCGGGATCCCACCCCTCCCATCCCGTCATCCAAGCTCGTCCTGCCCAATCCGTCTTTCCCAATCCCACCAAATCCATCGCTCGCACTCATCGCGTTGCCTCCCACCGGCCCAGTGGATCCCACTCATCCCATGGGATTCCACTCATCCCAATCCCAGTAGATCCCACTCATCCCATGGGATCCCACTCATCCCAATCCTAGTCAATCCCACTCATCCCATGGGATTCCACTCATTCCAATCCCAATCAATCCCACTCATCCCATGGGATCCCACTCATCCCAATCCTAGTCAATCCCACTCAACCCATGGGATTCCACTCATTCCAATCCCAATCAATCCCACTCAACCCATGGGATCCCACTCATCCCAATCCTAGTCAATCCCACTCAACCCATGGGATTCCACTCATCCCAATCCTAGTCAATCCCACTCATCCCATGGGATTCCACTCATCCCAATCCTAGTCAATCCCACTCATCCCATGGGATTCCACTCATCCCAATCCCAGTCAATCCCACTCATCCCATGGGATTCCACTCATCCCAATCCTAGTCAATCCCACTCATCCCATGGGATCCCACTCATCCCAATCCTAGTCAATCCCACTCATCCCATGGGATTCCACTCATCCCAATCCCAGTAGATCCCACTCAACCCATGGGATCCCACTCATCCCAATCCTAGTCAATCCCACTCAACCCATGGAATTCCACTCATCCCAATCCTAGTCAATCCCACTCAACCCATGGGATCCCACTCATCCCAATCCTAGTCAATCCCACGGGATCCCACTCATCCCAATCCTAGTCAATCCCACTCATCCCATGGGATTCCACTCATCCCAATCCTAGTCAATCCCACTCAACCCATGGGATTCCACTCATCCCAATCCTAGTCAATCCCACTCAACCCATGGGATTCCACTCATCCCAATCCTAGTCAATCCCACTCATCCCAATCCTAATCAATCCCACTCAACCCATGGGATCCCACTCATCCCAATCCTAGTCAATCCCACTCATCCCATGGGATTCCACTCATCCCAATCCCAGTAGATCCCACTCATCCCATGGGATTCCACTCATCCCAGTCAATCCCACTCAACCCATGGGATTCCACTCATCCCAATCCTAGTCAATCCCACTCATCCCATGGGATCCCACTCATCCCAATCCTAGTCAATCCCACTCATCCCATGGGATTCCACTCATCCCAATCCTAGTCAATCCCACTCAACCCATGGGATTCCACTCATCCCAATCCTAGTCAATCCCACTCATCCCAATCCTAATCAATCCCACTCAACCCATGGGATCCCACTCATCCCAATCCTAGTCAATCCCACTCATCCCATGGGATTCCACTCATCCCAATCCCAGTAGATCCCACTCATCCCATGGGATTCCACTCATCCCAGTCAATCCCACTCAACCCATGGGATTCCACTCATCCCAATCCTAGTCAATCCCACTCATCCCATGGGATCCCACTCATCCCAATCCTAGTCAATCCCACTCATCCCATGGGACCCCACTCATCCCAATCCTAGTCAATCCCACTCAACCCAGAGGATCCCACTCATCCCAATCCTAGTCAATCCCACTCAACCCATGGGATTCCACTCATCCCAATCCTAGTCAATCCCACTCATCCCATGGGATTCCACTCATCCCAATCCTAGTCAATCCCACTCAACCCATGGGATCCCACTCATCCCAATCCCAGTAGATCCCACTCAACCCATGGGATTCCACTCATCCCAATCCCATCGGATCCCACTCAACCCATGGGATCCCACTCACCCCACTGACCACGTAGACAAAGTAGGGCAGGAGAGCCGCGATCTTGGAATTGGTTTGGAGATCCTGCAGGGCCACCTGAGGAGGCCAAATCCCGGAATCGGGAACCCGTTTCGTCCCCTCCCGGTGCTCCCAGTCCCCTCCCCAACCCACTTCCCACCTTCATGAGGTGGAGGTCGTCGCCGAGCACGGCGCGGGTGACGTGTTGGTAGTACTTGAGGAGCTCATCGGACAAGGTGGAGACGGCGCTGGGCACTGCGGAATGTCGGCAACGTCACATTCCGGCCCCGGAGAAGGAGCAGGGGCCCCTCCCGACCCCGGGGGCAGCAGCCCTCACCGGATCCCTGCGGCTCCAGGTTCCCTTTGCCGTCCAGGTAGGAGACGTGGACTGCAAGGAGAGAGCAGGGAGGGGTCAGGGAACAGGAGCGGGTGGGAATGGGACGTTGAGAAACTGGGATCAGGTGGGAATGAGATGCTGAGATGCTGGGATCAGGTGGGAATGGGACGCTGAGAAACTGGGATCAGGTGGGAATGAGATGCTGAGATGCTGGAATAAGGTGGGAATGAGATGCTGAGATCAAGGGGGAATGGGATCGGGTGGGATCAAGATGCTGAGTTGCTGGGATCAGGTGGGAATTGAGACACTGAGATGCTGGAATAAGGTGGGAATGGGATCAGGTGGGAATGAGATGCTGAGATGCTGAGATGGAGTGGGAATGGGATCAGGTGGGATCGAGACGCTGAGATGCTGGGATCAGGTGGGAATGAGACACTGAGATGCTGGAATAAGGTGGGAATGGGATCAGGAAGGAATGAGATGCTGAGATGAAGCAGGAATGGGATCAAGTGGGAATGAGACACTGAGATGAAGCAAGAACAGGATCAGGCGGGAATGAGATGCTGAGAAACTGGGATCAGGTGGGAATGAGACGCTGAGATGCTGGGATTGAGTGGGAACGGGATCAGGTGGGATCAAGATGCTGAGATCAGGTGAGGATGTGTTGCCGAGATCAAGTGGGAATGGGATCAAGTGGGAATGAGACACCGAGATGAAGCACGAATGGGATCAGGTGGGAATGGGACACTGAGATGCTGGGATCAGGTGGGGATGAGACACTGGGATGAAGCAGGAATGGGATTGGGTGGGATCGAGATGCTGAGTTGCTGGGATCAGGTGGGAATGAGATGCTGGGATGGAGTAGGAATGGGATCAGGTGGGATCGAGATGCTGAGATGCTTGGATCAAGTGGGAATAAGATACTGAGATGCTGGAATAAGGTGGGAATAGGATCAAGTGGGAATGAGACACTAAGATGAAGCAAGAACAGGATCAGGTGGGAATGAGATGCTGAGAAACTGGGATCAGGTGGGAATGAGACGCTGAGAAACTGGGATCAGGTGGGAATGAGACACTGAGATGCTGGAATAAGGTGGGAATGGGATCAGGAGGGAATGAGATGCTGAGATGAAGCAGGAATGGGATCAAGTGGGAATGAGACACTAAGATGACGCAAGAACAGGATCAGGCGGGAATGAGATGCTGAGAAACTGGGATCAGGTGGGAATGAGACGCTGAGATGCTGGAATAAGGTGGGAATAGGATCAGGAGGGAATGAGATGCTGAGATGATGCAGGAATGGGATCAAGTGGGAATGAGACACTGAGATGAAGCATGAATGGGATCGGGTGGGAATGGGACACTGAGAAACTGGGATCAGGTGGGAATGAGATGCTGGGATTGAGTGGGAACGGGATCAGGTGGGATCAAGATGCTGAGATGCTGGGATCAGGTGAGGATGTGTTGCCGAGATCAAGTGGGAATGGGATCAAGTGGGAATGAGACACCGAGATGAAGCACGAATGGGATCAGGTGGGAATGGGACACTGAGATGCTGGGATCAGGTGGGAATGAGACGCTGAGATGCTGGGATTGAGTGGGAATGAGACGCTGAGATGCTGGAATAAGGTGGGAATAGGATCAGGTGGGAATGAGATGCTGAGATGAAGCACGAATGGGATCAAGTGGGAATGAGACACTGGGATGAAGCAAGAACAGAATCAGGTGGGAATGAGATGCTGAGAAACAGGGATCAGGTGGGAATGAGATGCTGGGATTGAGTGGGAACGGGATCAGGTGGGATCGAGATGCTGAGATGCTGGGATCAGGTGAGGATGTGTTGCCGAGATCAAGTGGGAATGGGATCAAGTGGGAATGAGACACCGAGATGAAGCACGAATGGGATCGGGTGGGAATGGGACACTGAGATGCTGGGATCAGGTGGGAATGAGATGCTGAGATGCTGGAATAAGGTGGGAATAGGATCAGGAGGGAATGAGATGCTGAGATGAAGCAGCAATGGGATCAAGTGGGAATGAGACACTAAGATGACGCAAGAACAGGATCAGGCGGGAATGAGATGCTGAGAAACAGGGATCAGGTGGGAATGAGATGCTGAGATGCTGAGATGGAGTGGGAATGGGATCAGGTGGGACACTGAGATGCTGAGATGCTTGGATCAGGTGGGAATGAGACGCTGAGATGCTGGAATAAGGTGGGAATAGGATCAGGTGGGAATGAGATGCTGAGATGAAGCAGCAATGGGATCAGGTGGGATTGAGATGCTTGGATCAAGTGGGAATGAGACACTGAGATGAAGCAAGAACAGGATCAGGCGGGAATGAGATGCTGAGAAACTGGGATCAGGTGGGAGCAGGATGCCGGGATCAGGTGGGAATGAGATGCTGAGATGCTGGGATTGAGTGGGAATGGGATCAGGTGGGAATGGGACACTGAGATGCTGGGATCAGGTGGGGATGAGACACTGGGATGAAGCAGGAATGGGATCGGGTGGGATCGAGACGCTGAGATGCTTGGATCAAGTGGGAATGAGATACTGAGATGCTGGAATAAGGTGGGAATAGGACCAGGAGAGAATGAGATGCTGAGATGAAGCAGGAATGGGATCGGGTGGCAATAGGACACTGAGATGCTGGGATCAGGCGGGGATGAGACACCGAGATGAAGCAGGAATGGGATGGGGTGGGAATGAGACGCCGAGATGCTGGAATGAGGTGGGAATGGGATCAGGTGGGACTGAGATGCTGGGCTGGGGGGTGGGATAGGGTCCCTCACCCCTGACGGTGGTCTCGGCGCAGCCCTTGGGGATGTTGGTGGCCAGAGCCAGCTCCACCAGGTTGACCTCCCGATCCTCCTGGAAGTAGAGCTCCCCCTCCTTCAGGGCTCGGAAGGGCAGCGCCTCCTGCGACCCCCACCCGCACACGGCCTGCCGGGAGACACCAGTGCTCCCAGTGAGCCCCAGTGGCCCCAATAATCCCCGGTGACTCCAGTAACGCCCAGTGACCCCAGTCCCATCGGTCTCCCTCAGTTCTCAGTCTCTCTCTCTCAGTTTTCCCCAATCTTCCTCAGCCTCCCTCCAGCGCTCCCAGTCCCTCCCAGTTCTCCCAGCATCCCCAGTCGTCCCAGCAATCCCCAGTCCCTCCCAGTGCTCCCAGTCCCTCCCAGATCCCCAACTTCACCAGCCCCTCCAGTGCTCCCAGTCTCCCCCAGTCCCTCCCAGTCCCCCCGAGATCCCCAACTTCACCAGCCCCTCCAGTTCTCCCAGTCTCCCTCAGTTCTCCCAGCATCCCCAGTCCCTCCTAGTCTGCCCCAGTGCTCCCAGTCCCTCCCAGACCCCCAACTTCACCAGCCCCTCCAGTGCTCCCAGTCTCCCCCAGTCCCTCCCAGTGCTCCCCGAGATCCCCAACTTCACCAGCCCCTCCAGTTCTCCCAGTCTCCCCCAGTTCTCCCAGCCCTCCCAGTCCCTCCCAGACCCGCAATTTCACCAGCCCCTCCAGTGCTCCCAGTCTCCTCCAGTCCTCCCAGCATCCCCAGAATCATAGAATCAGAGAACAAGCAGGTTGGAAGAGACCCATTGGATCTTCCAGTCCAACCATTCCTATCAAACACTAAACCAGGTCCCTCAAGACCTCATCCACCCGTCCCTTAAACACCTCCAGGGAAGGGGAATCAACCACCTCCCTGGGCAGCCTATTCCAATGCCCAATGACCCTTTCTGTGAAAAACTTCCTCCTAATCTCCAGCCTAAATCTCCCCTGGTGGAGCTTGAGGCCATTCCCTCTTGTCCTGTCCCTTGGGAGAAGAGCCCAGCTCCCTCCTCTCCACAACCTCCTTTCAGGGAGTTGGAGAGAGCAATGAGATCTCCCCTCAGCCTCCTCTTCTCCAGGATAAACACCCCCAGCTCTCTCAGCCGCTCCTCATAGGGCCTGTTCTCCAGCCCCTTCACCAGCCTCATTGCTCTTCTCTGGACTCTCTCCAGAGCCTCAACATCCTTCTTGTGCTGAGAGGCCCAGAACTCAACACAGGATTCAAGGAGCAGCCTCCCCAGTGCTGAGTCCAGAGGGAGAATCACCTCCCTGGCCCTGCTGGTCACACCATGTCTGCTCCAAGCCAAGATGCCCTTGGCCTTCTTGGCCACCTGGGCACACTGCTGGCTCATGGTCAGTCCGGCTGTTGACCAACCCCCCCAGGTCCCTCTCCTCCTGGCAGTTTTCCAGCCAGGCTCCTCCCAGTCTGGAGCTCTGCTCAGGGTCGTTGTGCCCCAAGGGCAGGACCCTCCCAGTGTTCCCAGTCCCTCCCAGTGCCCTCACCTCCACGTTACTCCAGCGCAGGGCCCGGTTGAAGTCCTCCACGGTGAGTTTGCGCCTCTTGGTGTGCTTGAGGAACTGGGAACTGTTCTGGGGGGGGGGGGGATAGGGATGGGGTGGGGAATGTGTGTGGGGAGAGCAGGGCTGCAGGCCCAGCCCCAGGCCCCTTCCCCGTTCCCCCCCCTTTCAGCCCTTCCCCGGTACCTGCGTGGCCTCCCGCAGCCGGTAGCACACGTCCTCGGCCAGCAGCGCCGCCACCTCCTCGCTCAGCTCCAGCCCCGCGCTCTCCGCCATCAGCCGCACCGAGTCCCGAGGCAGCTCCACGAAGCGCCGCTCCTCGCGCTCCGCCATGGCGGAGGAGGGCGGCAAGAAGGAGGAAGTGGGGCTATGCAAACGAGCCCGCGCGCAAGGCACATTGGGAAGCGCAGAATGGCGGAGGTCGCCGTGAGTTAAGAGCGAGTGGGTAGCCATGGGGTCTGTAGGAGTGTGACGCCTCAGCATCGCTTCTCGGCCTTTTGGCTAAGATCAAGTGTAGTATCTGTTCTTATCAGTTTAATATCTGATACGTCCTCGATGAGAGGACTTTATATTAAACGCATTTTTGGGCTTGGGAGTTGGATTCGGAGCTTGCTCCCTCGCTCCGCGCATCGTCCTGGTATTGCAGTGCTTCCGGTACGGTGCACCCCCTTATCCGGGGACTTTGACTGGTCAAAGATAGATTAATCCGCTTGCTCTTAAATTTCCTATGGAGTTTCAATGGGTGTTTCTCGCTTTTCCCGTATCCCTCCGCCTGGACACTTCACTCTTCGCTTCTCTCAAATGAGGAGATAAACGGTTCTTGCCGAGGCTTGAGCCTCTGGAGCGAGTCCAGAGAAGAGCCACGAAGCTGGGAAGGGGCTGGAGAAGAGGAGCCTGAGGGGAGACCTCATTGCTCTCTCCAACTCCCTGAGAGCAGGTTGTGGAGAGGAGGGAGCTGGGCTCTTCTCCCAAGGGACAGGACGAGAGGGAATGGCCTCAGGCTCCCCCAGGGGAGGTTTAGGCTGAATATTTTTCACAGAAAGTGTCGTTGGGCAGTGTCAGAGGCTGCCCAGGAGGGGTTTATCCCTCACTTTTAAGGACCAACCGCACCACCCAAACCGCCTCAGTTCTTGCCTTGGCCTCGGCTCTTTTTCTCTTTTCGGAGTCGCGAGGTTCGAAAAGACCCGATTTCTCCTCTTTCCATAGTCTAGAGGTGGCGAAGAATCATTTTTTACTCTTCTCAGAAACGAAGAGACTCATTTTTCTCCCCTTTTCCAGAGTCTCGAGGTCCTAAAGAACCATTTTTAACTCTTCCCAGGAACGAAAAGACTCACTTTTCTCCTCTTTTCAGAGGCGTGAGAGACGCGGAGGGATTACCAGGGGGTCACAGTGTCCACAGCTCAAACCCTTCGGGTCCTAACTTCAGCTAAAGCCGTAAGGCTCGATGACAAAGTAGTCTCCAAGAGGCGGATTGATTCTGTTTTTGACCAGTTAAAGTCCCCGGATGGGGGGGTGCACCGTACCCGGAAGCACTGCAATACCAGGACGATGCGCGGAGCGGAGGGAGCAAGCTCCGAATCCAACTCCCAAGCCCAAAAATGCGTTTAATATAAAGTCCTCTCATCGAGGACGTATCAGATATTAAACTGATAAGAACAGATACTACACTTGATCTTAGCCAAAAGGCCGAGAAGCGATGCTTGGGCATCACACTCCTACAGACCCCATGGCTACCCACTCGCTCTTAACTCACGGCGACCTCCATTCTGCGCTTCCCAATGTGCCTTGCGCGCGGGTTCGTTTGCATAGCCACGCCCCCGTCTCCCCTCTGCCGGGTTGAGTTGGTTGCCACGGGGTTGCGTTTGGTGGCCTCAGCCCAGGCTATTGGCGTCTTGCAACCCCCACCGAGGCGCTCGCGTTGCCATCCTCGGGTGAGGCCTTCGTGTCCTGTCCCCACGTGGCAGAGAGAGGGGAGAGATGGCCACAGGCAGTGGTGGCCATCTTGGAGCATCAGCGGGGAGGACGAGGCCTTCGCTGCCGCCCACACTCCCCTCAGGAGCAGGTGAGAAGCTTCCAGGATGCAGCCTTCTCCTGGGGCCCCCACGGCCACCGCGTTGTCCCCCACACCATGTGGGAACTGCAGGGCCTGAGAGAGCAGCTGGAGGGTGGGGATGAGGGGGACCAGGAGGAACCAAGAATAAAGTGGATGAAACCGAAACCAAACCACTAGGAACGAATAGAAACCAGAAGAAAACAATGCTAAACGAGTAGCGACCACTAGAAACCAACAATAAACGAGTAGCGACCATTAGAAACCAACAATCAACCAGAAGAAACAAAGAATAAACTCTAAGAAAAGAGTAGGAACCATAAGAACTGCTTTGGGTGGACGTTGGGTTGGCTTTCATAGAATCATAGAATCTCCAGGTTGGAAAAGACCCACTGGATCATCGAGTCCAACTGTTCCTACGAATCTCTAACCCATGTCCCTCAGCACCTCATCCACCCGCACCTTAAACACCTCCAGGGAAGGGAACTCAACCCCTCTCCCTGTGCAGCCTCTGACACTGCCCAGTGACCCTTTCTGGGAAAAACTTCCTCCTAACGTCCATCCTGAGCCTCCCCTGGTGGAGCTTGAGGCCATTCCCTGTCGTCCTGTCCCTTGGGAGAAGAGCCCAGCTTCCTCCTCTCCACAACCTGCTCTCAGGGAGTTGGAGAGAGCAATGAGGTCTCCCCTCAGGCTCCTCTTCTCCAGCCCCTTCCCCAGCTTCGTGGCTCTTCTCTGGACTCGCTCCAGAGGCTCAAGCCTCGGCAAGATCCGTTTATCTCCTCATTTCAGAGAAGCGAGGAGGGAAGTGTTCAGGCGGAGGAATACGGGAGAGGCGGGAAACACTCATTAAACTCCATAGGAAGTTTAAGAGCAAGCGGATTGATCTATCTTTGACCAGTCAAAGTCCCGGATGAGGGGTGCACCGTACCCGGAAGCACTGCAATACCAGGACGATGCGCGGAGCGGAGGGAGCAAGCTCCGAATCCAACTCCCAAGCCCAAAAATGCGTTTAATATAAAGTCCTCTCATCGAGGACGTATCAGATATTAAACTGATAAGAACAGATACTACACTTGATCTTAGCCAAAAGGCCGAGAAGCGATGCCGAGTACGTCTCCTCGGGCGGCCCCCATGGCTACCCACTCGCTCTTATCTCACGGCGACCTCCGCCTCGCGTGTTCTCTCAATCCCCACACGGTCCCGCGTCGTTTTGCTCCGGTTCTCGCCATCGCCGCCCCCGGTGAACCCCAAAAAGCCGTTTTGGGGGCACGCAAAGCAAACCCTGCGGTGGACGGTGCAGGTTAATTTGCATAACCACGCCCCTTTCTCAGAGCCCGTAGCTGTCTTACTCTGCATAACCACGCCTATCGGCACGTGATTAATCGGGTCTATTTGCATAGCCACAACCTCTGCCCGGCTCTCCCTGAACTCCCTTGGGTCCCCCCCAGCCCCACAGATCCCTCTCTGGGGGTCCTAGAAGGGTCTTGGGGGGCTCTAGATGAGTCTTGGGTGTTCTAGAAGGGTCTTGGGGGGCTCTAGGTGAGTCCTGGGGGTCGTAGAAGGGTCTTGGGGGGCTCTAGGTTAGCCCTGGGGGTCGTAGAAGGGTCTTGGGGGGTTCTAGGTGAGTCCTGGGGGTCCTAGAAGGGTCTTGGGGGGCTCTAGGTTAGCCCTGGGGGTCCTAGAAGGGTCTTGGGGGGCTCTAGGTGAGTCCTGGGAGTCCTAGAAGGGTCTTGGGGGGCTCTAGGTGAGTCTTGGGGGTCCTAGAAGGGTCTTGGGGGGCTCTAGGTTAGCCCTGGGGGTCCTAGAAGGGTCTTGGGGGGCTCTAGGTGAGTCCTGGGAGTCCTAGAAGGGTCTTGGGGGGCTCTAGGTGAGTCTTGGGTGTTCTAGAAGGGTCTTGGGGGGCTCTAGATGACTCCTAGGGGTCCTAGAAGGGTCTTGGGGGGCTCTAGGTGAGTCCTGGGGGTCCTAGAAGGGTCTTGGGGGGCTCTAGGTTAGCCCTGGGGGTCCTAGAAGGGTCTTGGGGGGCTCTAGGTTAGCCCTGGGGGTCCTAGAAGGGGTCTTGGGGGGCTCTAGGTTAATCCTGGGGGTCCTAGAAGGGTCTTGGGGGGCTCTAGGTTAGCCCTGGGGGTCCTAGAAGGGGTCTTGGGGGGCTCTAGGTTAATCCTGGGGGTCCTAGAAGGGGTCTTGGGGGGGGGCAGTTTTCTCCCAGTACAATACTGGAGGAACTGGGGAGGGTCCAGCCCCCCACCCCTCCCACCCCCATCTCCCCCCAAGCAATTAAAGTTAATTAATTATTATTTATTTGTTGCGTACAAAGAAACATCGCTGGAAAAAAAAAAACAAAACAAAAAAGGTGCCGGAAAGGGCCAAAAAAAACCCCCTTTCCAGCCCCAAAATGTGTCTCCCCCACTGACCCCCCCCAAAAAAAAACCCCTCAAAAGTGGGGGGTGGGGAAGGTGTGTGGGGGGGGTTCCCATCCTCTGTGTGGTGAGGGGAGCAAGGGGGGGATCCCCTTCTCCCCCAGAGACGCTGGTTTTGGGGTGAAGCCCTGTGATTTTGGGGTTCCCGTCAGCCGTTGGTGGGGGCAGGGCTGGATGTGGGGGTTCAGCGGCAGCAGCCCCCGCAGTGTCCCCCCACCTCGGCGTGGGGGCTCTCCCCGAAGCGCGTGCGGCGGCTGAGGATCTCGTAGGAGGGGGGGTCCCCGCAGCACCCCGAGAGGGACGGGGACGTGGCGTCCACCTCGAACCTGGGGAGGGGGCGCAGCGTCACCCACACACCCACCCTGGGGACCACGGGGGAGACCCCCAGAGCGGCAGCAACACCCCAAAAACACCTCCTTCCACCCCAAACCCACCTTGTTCCACCCCAAAGTCAGCCAGTTCCCCCCTAAACCACCTCATTCCACCCCAAAACCACCTTGTTCCACCCTAGAATCACCTCGTTCAACCCTAAAATCACCTGTTTCCACCCCAAAACCACCTTGTTTGATCCTAAAACCACCTGGTTTCACCCTAAACCACCTCGTTCAACCCTAAAACCACCTCGTTCCACCCCAAAATCATCCAGTTCCACCCCAAAACCACCTCGTTTCACCCCATTTCACCCCAAAACCACCTTGTTCCACCACAAAATCATCCAGTTCCACCCCAAAACCACCTTGCTCTACCCTAAATCATCCACTTCCTCCCCAAAACCACATCGTTCCACCCTAGAATCTCCTTGTTCCATCCCAAAACCACCTTATTCCACCCTAAAACTACCTCACACCACCCTAAAATCTCCTTTTTCCACCCTAAACCACCTCATTCAACCCTAAAATCTCCTCATTCCACCCCAAAACCACCTTGTTTGATCCTAAACCCACCTGGTTTCACCCTAAACCACCTTGTTCAACCCTAAAACCACCTCGTTCCACCCCAAAATCATCCAGTTCCACCCCAAAACCACCTCGTTTCACCCCATTTCACCCCAAAACCACCTTGTTCCACCACAAAATCATCCAGTTCCACCCCAAACCCATCTGGTTTCACCCTAAACCACCTCGTTCCGCCCCAAAATCATCCAGTTCCACCCCAAAACCACCTTGCTCTACCCTAAATCATCCACTTCCTCCCCAAAACCACCTTGCTCCACCCCAAAATCACCCAGATCCACCCCAAAGCCACCTCGTTCCACCCCAAAACCACATTGTTCCACCCTAAAATCTCCTCGTTCAACCCTAAAATCTCCTTGTTCCACCCTAAACCGCCTCACTACACCCCAAAATCACCCAGGTCCACCCCAAAGCCACCTTGTTCCGCCCTAAAACCACCTCATTCAACCCTAAAATCTCCTCATTCCACCCCAAAACCACCTCGTTCCACCCTAAATCATCCACTTCATCCCCAAAACCATACAGTTCCACCCCAAACCCACCTGGTTTCACCCTAAACCACCTCATTCCACCCCAAAATCATCCAGTTCCACCACAAAATCACCCGGTTCCCCCCCAAATCACTTCGTTCCACCCTAAATCATCCACTTCCTCCCCAAAACCACATCGTTCCACCCTAGAATCAACTTGTTCCATCCCAAAACCACCTTATTCCACCCTAAAACTACCTCACACCATCCTAAAATCTCCTTTTTCCACCCTAAACCACCTCATTCAACCCTAAAATCTCCTCATTCCACCCCAAAACCACCTTGTTTGATCCTAAACCCACCTGGTTTCACCCTAAACCACCTCGTTCAACCCTAAAACCACCTCGTTCCACCCCAAAATCATCCAGTTCCACCCCAAAACCACCTTGTTTCACCCCATTTCACCCCAAAACCACCTTGTTCCACCACAAAATCACCTTGTTCCACCCCAAACCCACCTGGTTTCACCCTAAACCACCTCGTTCCACCCCAAAATCATCCAGTTCCACCCCAAAACCACCTTGTTCTACCCTAAATCATCCACTTCCTCCCCAAACCCACCTTGCTCCACCCCAAAATCACCCAGATCCACCCCAAAGCCACCTCGTTCCACCCCAAAACCACATTGTTCCACCCTAAAACCTTCTCGTTCAACCCTAAAATCTCCTTGTTCCACCCTAAACCGCCTCACTACACCCCAAAATCACCCAGGTCCACCCCAAAGCCACCTTGTTCCGCCCTAAAACCACCTCATTCAACCCTAAAATCTCCTCATTCCACCCCAAAACCACCTCGTTCCACCCTAAATCATCCACTTCATCCCCAAAACCATACAGTTCCACCCCAAACCCACCTGGTTTCACCCTAAACCACCTCATTCCACCCCAAAATCATCCAGTTCCACCACAAAATCACCCGGTTCCCCCCCAAATCACCTCGTTCCACCCTAAATCATCCACTTCCTCCCCAAAACCACATCGTTCCACCCTAGAATCTCCTTGTTCCATCCCAAAACCACCTTATTCCACCCTAAAACTACCTCACGCCACCCTAAAATCTCCTTTTTCCACCCTAAACCACCTCATTCAACCCTAAAATCTCCTCATTCCACCCCAAAACCACCTTGTTTGATCCTAAACCCACCTGGTTTCACCCTAAACCACCTCGTTCAACCCTAAAACCACCTCGTTCCACCCCAAAATCATCCAGTTCCACCCCAAAACCACCTCGTTCGATCCTAAAACCACCTGGATTCACCCCAAAATCACCTTGTTCCACCCCAAACCCACCTGGTTTCACCCCAAAACCACCTTTATTCCACCTCAAACCCACCTGGTTCCACCCTAAAATCTCCTTGTTCCACCCTAGACCACCTAGTTCCATCCTAAAATCACAAGTTCCACCCCAAAATCACCCCGATCCACCCCAAAACCACCTCGTTCCACCCTAAAATTCACTTCCACCCCAAACCCACCTGGTTTCACCCTAAACCACCTCGTTCCACCCCAAAATCATCCAGTTCCATCCCAAAACTACCTGGTTCCACCCCAAAACCACCTTGTTCCACCCCAAAATCATCCAGTTCCACACTAAACTACCTCGTTCCACCCCAAAACCACCTTGTTCCACTCTAGAATCACCTCGTTCAACCCTAAAATCAAATCGTTCCATCCCAAAACCACCTTATTCCACCCTAAACCACCTGGTTCCTTCCTAAAATCACATGGTTCCACCCTAAAACCACCTCGTTCCACCCCAAAATCATCCAGTTCCACCCCAAAACCACCTGGTTCCACCATAAAATCTCCTTATTCAACCCTAAAATCTCCTCGTTCCACCCTAAACCCACCTCATTCCACCCCAAAACCACCTCGTTCGATCCTAAACCCACCTATTTTCACCCAAAACCACCTGGTTCCACCCCAAACCCACTTGGTTTCACCCTAAACCACCTCATTCAACCTCCAAATCATCCAGTTTGACCCCAAAACCACCTTGTCCCACCCCAAACCCCTCCAAGAATTGGTTAAAAACTCTAGAAAATGGGCAAAGCCCCTGGGGAAGAGCCCAGAATCCCCAGGAAACGGGTTAAAAACAGGGGGAAAGGGGCAAAACGCCTCGAAAAGTGGGTTGGACCCTCTGGAAAAAGAGAGAAAAACCAGGGAAAGGGGAAAAAATCCTGCTGAAGGGGGTTAGAAACCCTGGGAAGTGGGTTAAGAAGATGGGAAATGGGCTAAAATCCTGGAAATTAGGTTAAAAATAGTGGAAATTGGTTTCTAAATCTTGGAAAGTGGGTTAAGAACACTGGAAAATGCCCCAAAACCTTATAAAAGGAGGAAAATGTCTGTAAAATTGTGTTTAAAGCACTGAAAAGTGGGTTTAAACAATGGAAATTGAGTGTAAACGTGTGGAAAGTGGGTTAAGACGACTGGAAAAATGCCCCAAAATCCTATAAAAGGAGGAAAATTTCTGTAAAATTGTGTTTAAAGCACTGAAAAGTGGGTTTAAACAATGGAAATTGAGTGTAAACGCGTGGAAAGTGGGTTAAGACGACTGGAAAAATGCCCCAAAATCCTATAAAAGGAGGAAAATGTCTGTAAAATTGTGTTTAAAGCACTGAAAAGTAGGTTTAAACAATGGAAATTGAGTGTAAACGCGTGGAAAGTGGGTTAAGACGACTGGAAAAATGCCCCAAAAACCTATAAAATGGTCAAAAGTCGTGGGAAATGGGGTTAAACTCATCGTCGAGTGGGTTGAAAAGGCTGGGAAATGGGGTTAAAACCGTCAAGTGGGTTGAAAAGGCCGGAAAATGGGCCTGAAGCCTGAAAAAGGGGCCAAAGGGCTTTGAAAAATGGGTTCAAAGCCTCCAGAGAAGGGCCAGGGACCTCGAGAAAAAGGGTGTGGAACCTCCTGGAATCGGGGGCCAGGGACCCCGAGAAAGAGGGTGTTTGAACCCCCTGGATTTGGGGCCCTGGCGCCGCGGGGAGGGGTCCCGAGCACCCACCTCTCTCGGCTGCCCGCGGCGCCCGGTCCTGGAAAGACACGCGAGGAGAGGGGAGGGAGGGGGGGGACAGGGTGTTATGGACGGACAGACGGACAGATTCCCCCCGCTTCGATTCCCACCTCCCGAAGGCAGCGGAGGAGGGAGGGAAGGTTCCGGCTTACTGGAGGCCGTCGCGGAAGAACTGGTAGGCGCCGCGGTTGTGTTTGAAGACTGTCAGCATCACCTTCTTCATCTGCGTGCTGGGGGGATCCCCCGAGAGGGGCTCAGCCTCCGCATGACAAAGGGGCACCCCAAAAGCACCCGTGGCCACCCCAAAAGCACCTGCGGCCGCCCCAAAACCTCTAGTTCTGCACCAAAACCTCCTGGTTCTGCCCCAAAAACCTCCTGGTTCTACTCCCAAATCCTGATTTTACCCCAAATCTCCTGGTTCTGCCCCAAAACACCATTGTTCTTCCCAGAAACCTCTTGTTCTATCCCCAAATCCTGATTTTGATCCCAAACCCCCTGGTTCTGCCCCCAAACCTCCTGGTTCTACTCCCAAATCTTGATTTTGATCGCAAACCCCCTGGTTCTGCACCAAAACCTCCTGGTTCTGCCCCAAAACCTCCTGGTTCTACTCCCAAATCCTGATTTTACCCCAAATCTCCTGGTTCTGCCCCAAAACACCATTGTTCTTCCCCAAAAACCTCTTGTTCTATCCCCAAATCCTGATTTTGATCCCAAACCCCCTGGTTCTGCCCCCAAACCTCCTGGTTCTACTCCCAAATCCTGATTTTGATCGCAAACCCCCTGGTTCTGCACCAAAACCTCCTGGTTCTGCCCCAAAACCTCCTGGTTCTACTCCCAAATCCAGATTTTACCCCAAATCTCCTGGTTCTGCCCCAAAACACCATTGTTCTTCCCCAGAAACCTCTTGTTCTATCCCCAAATCCTGATTTTGATCCCAAACCCCCTGGTTCTGCCCCCAAACCTCCTAGTTCTACTCCCAAATCCTGATTTTGATCGCAAACCCCCTGGTTCTGCACCAAAACCTCCTGGTTCTGCCCCCAAACCTCTTGGTTCTACTCCCAAAACCTGGTTCTACTCCCAAATCCTGATTTTGATCCAAACCCCCCTGGATCTGCCTCAAAACCCCCTAGTTCTTACTCCCAAATCCTGATTTTGACCCAACCCCCCCCTGGTTTTGCCGCAAAACCTCCTGGTTCTGCCCCCAAACACCCTGGTTCTACTTCCAAATCCTGATTTTGACCCAAAACCTCCTGGTTCTGCCCCAAAACCTCCTGGTTTTGCCCCCAGATCCCCTGGTTCTGTTCCCAAATCCTGATTTTGATCCAAAACCTCCTGGTTCTACTCCCAAATTCTGATTTTGATCCAAAACCTCCTGGTTCTACTCCCAAAACCCCCTGGTTCTACTCCCCAAACCCCTTAGTTCTACTCCCAAATCCTGATTTTGCCCACCAATCTCCTGGTTCTGCCTCAAAACACCCTCGTTCTTCCCCAAAACCTCTTGTTCTATCCCCAAATCCTTATTTTGACCCAAACCCTCCTGGTTCTGCCCCAAAACCCTCTCATACTGCCCCCAAAACACCCACTTTTGCCCCCAAATCCTGATTTTGACCCAAAACCTCCTGGTTCTGCCGCAAAACCTGCTGGTTCTACTTCCAAATCCAGATTTTGATCCCAAACCTCCTGGTTCTGCCCCAAAACCCTCTCATACTGCCCCCAAAACACCCACTTTTGCCCCCAAATCCTGATTTTGACCCAAAACCTCCTGGTTCTGCCGCAAAACCTGCTGGTTCTACTTCCAAATCCAGATTTTGATCCCAAACCTCCTGGTTCTGCCCCAAAACCCTCTCATACTGCCCCCAAATCACCCAGTTTTGCCCCCAAATCCCGATTTTGCCCCCAGACTCCCTGGTTCTGCCCCAAATCACCCACTTTTGCCCCCCCCAACCCCCTTTTTTTCGCCCCCCCGAAGCGGCACCTGTTGGCCACAAGCTGGAGGATCTGGAGGAGGAACTTGCCGAGGCCTCTTCTGCGCACGCGGCTCTCCAGCTGCACCTCGTAGCTGCCGGCAGGAGATCTCGGGGTTAGGGGCGAGGGTTTTTGGGGTGCCCCAGCCCGGTTTTCATTTCTGGGGGGGACCCACCAGTAGAGAACCTCGTCGCCACACTCCACGTCGAAGCGGAAGTGGGAGAAGGCGACGGGGCCGAGGGCCGAGTCGCGGGCGATCAGGTACCAGGCTCGCTCGTCCCGCAGCTCCTCACGCTTCTCCCGCTCCTTCCAGCCCCACTCGCTCTGCTCGTACCTGAGGGAATGGGAAAAATGGGGGTTGGGGGTGAAAAATGGGGTTTGGGAGGGGAAATAATGGGGTTTGGGAGGGAAAACAATGGGGTTTGGGAGGGGAGAAATGTGATTTGTGAGGGGAAAATGGAGTTTGGGAGGAAGAAAATGGGGTTTGTGAGGGGGAAATGGGGTTTGTGAGGGGGAAATGGGGTTTGGGAGGGGGAAAATGGGGTTTGTGAGGGGGGAAATGGGGTTTGTGAGGGGGGAAATGGGGTTTGTGAGGGGAAAATGGGGTTTGTGAGGGGGAAAATGGGGTTTGCGGAGGGGGAAATGGAATTTGGGAGGGAGAAAATGGGGTTTGGGAGGGAGAAAATGGGGTTTGGGAGGGAGAAAATGGGGTTTGGGAGGGAGAAAATGGGGTTTGGGGAAGATAAAAGGGGATTCTAGGGGGAAGTTGGGACTAGGGGAATGTGATTTGGAGAGAAAAATGGGATTTAGGGAGGGAAAACGGGATTTAAACCTGTGACCTGGGGGAAAATGGGAGCTGGGGGAACGGGATGTGGGATGAAGAATGATTTTTTTGGGGGAAAAAAATGGGAAAAATCGGGATTTGCAGAGGAAAAACAGGATAACCAAGGGGAAAATGGGTTTCCTGGGAAGAAAACAGGGTTCCCAGGCTGAGGAAAGAGTGAGGGGGAAAAGGAATTTCCCTCACAGGCTCTGCATGTTGGCCTTGGTGAGCTCGAAGGCCCAGTCGAGCGTGGCCGCTTCCAGCCCCGAGCCGCGTTTGCACTCGATGGCGACGTTCAACCTGCGGCAATTCCAGGAGGGAAAAGGCCGTCGGCACCGGCAATCGCCCGGGAACACCGGGAATGGCCGGGCAGGACGACACTTACCCGTTGCGCTCGTATCTCTTAAACACCGGGAAGGCTTCTAAGGGATCTTCCAGCTGGAAGAAAACCAAAGAGTGTCCTGAAAAAACAAGCAGGGAAGTTGCACTCCCACCCTGGCTTTTCGAATGGATTCCGGGGGGTTTCACCCCGGTTTTTCGGTGCTGGGGAAACTCACTTTGTTGGCGGCTTCCACCTTGGCGCAGACGGCGTCCATGGCCGCTCGCTCCTCCAGACGCTTCTGCTTCTTCTCTTTGGCTCTGCTGGATTTCCTCTGCCGCCCCAAGCGCAAAAACCCCTTCGCGCTGCCCCAAAACTCTTCAAACCGACCCAATTCCCTCATATTTCCCACAAATTCCCTCATACTTCCCCCAAATCCTCTCATGTTTCCCACAAACTCCCTCCTATTTCCCCCAAATCCTCTCACATTTCCCCTAAATTCCCTCATATCCCCCCCAAATACCCTCATATTTCCCAATTCCCTCATATTTCCCCAAATCCTCTTATGTTTCCCCCAAATTCCCTCATTTCCCTCAAATCCTCTCATATTTTCCCCCCAATTCCCTCATATTTCCCCAAATCCTCTCATGTTTCCCACAAATTCCCTCACATTTCTCTCACATTTCCCCCAAATTCCCTCATATTTCTCTCACATTCCCTCATATTTCCCCCACATTCCTCTCACATTCCCTCATATTTCCCCCAAATCCTCACGTTTCCCTCACGTTCCCTCATGTTTCACTCGAATCTCCTCAGAGGAGACCCAAACAACCACCTATTCCCCCCCAATCCCCTCAACTTCCCCCCAGATCCCCGCATTTTGCCCCCAAACCCGTCCCCTTGCCCCAAATCCTCTCGAACGTGACCCCAAATCCCTTCACATCGCTCCGAATCCCTTATACCTCCCCCCAAGCCCCTTCAAGTCCTCATTTTCCACCAAATCCCCTTCTTCTCCCCCCAATCCCCCTCAAGTCCCAATATTTTCCCCAAAATCCTCTCATCTCCCCTCAGACTCCCTCATCTTCCCCCTAAACCTCATCTACCCTGACGCCCCCTCATCACCCCCCAAATCCCCTCATCTCCCCCAAAACCCCCTCAAGTCCCCAGAGTTTCCCCAAAATCCTCTCATCTTGCCCCTAAACCCCCTCATGTCCCCCCAAACCCCCTCATCTCCCCCCAAACCCCAAGTCCCAACGTTTTCCCCTAAATCCCCTCATGTCCCCCCAAACCCCTTCAAGTCCCAATATTTCCCCCCAAACCCCCTCAAGTCCCAATATTTTCCCCCAAATCCCCTCACCTCCCCCCAGACTCCCTCATTTCCCCCTAAACCTCCTCATCTACCCTCACACCCCCTCATCACCTCCCGAACCCTCTCATCTTGCCCCAAACCCCTCAAGTCCCGACATTTTCCCCCAAATCCCCTCATCTCCCCCCAAACCCCCTCAAGTCCCAATATTTTCCCCCAAATCCCCTCACTGCCCCCCAGACTCCCTCATCTACCCTCACACCCCCTCATCACCCCCCAAATCCCCTCATCTCTCTCCTAAACCCCCTCAAGTCCCCCCAAAACCCCCTCATGTCCCAATATTTTCTACCAAATCCCCTCATGTCCCAATATTTTCCCCCAAATCCCCTCACCTCCCCCCAGACTCCCTCATTTCCCCCTAAACCTCCTCATCTACCCTCACACCTCCTCATCACCCCCCAAATCCCCTCATCTCTCCCCTAAACCCCCTCATGTCCCCCCAAACCCCTCAAGTCCCAACGTTTTCCCCCAAATCCCCTCATCTCCCCCCAAACCCCTTCAAGTCCTCATTTTCCACCAAATCCCCTTTATCTCCCACCAAACACCCCTCAGTTTACCCCTAAACCCCCTCAAGTCCCAATTTTTTCCCCCAAATGCCCTCTTCGCCCCCCAGACTCCCTCATCTTGCCCCTAAACCCCCTCATGTCCCCCCAAACCCCCTCAAGTCCCAATATTTTCCCCAAAACCCCATCAAGTCCCCATAGTTTCCCCCGAACCCCCTCAAGTCCCCAGTTTCCCTCAAATCCCCTCATCTCACCCCAAATCCCCTTCATCTCCCCTCAAATCCCCTCGTCTTCCTCCAAACCCTCTCCCATCTCCCCCCAAATCACTTCATGACCCCAAAATCCCCTCATCTCCCCCTCAAACCCCTCATCTTCCCCTAAACCCCCTCATGTCCCCCCCAAACCCCCTCAAGTCCCAATATTTTCCCCCAAATCCCCTCATCTCCCCCAAAACCCCCTCAAGTCCCCAGAGTTTCCCCCAAATCCCCTCATGTCCCCCCAAACTTCCTAATCTCCCCCTAAACCTCCTCATCTACCCTCACACCCCCTCATCTCCCCCCAAAACCCTTTCAAGTCTCAATATTTACACCCAAATCCCCTCATCTCTCCCCTAAACCCCCTCACGTCCCCCCAAACCCTCTCATCTTGCCCCAAACCCCTCAAGTCCCCATAGTTTCCCCCAAATCCCCTCATTTCACCCCAAATCCCCTTCATCTCCCCTCAAATACACTCGTCTTCCTCCAACCCCCCTCCCATCTCCCCCCAAACCACTTCATCACCCCCCAAATCCCCTCATGTCCCGCCAAACCCCCTCAAGTCCCCATAATTACCCCCAAATCCCCTCATCTCCCCCAGACTCCCTCATCTCCAGCAAATCCCCTTTCTATCCACCCAAACCCCTCACTCTCCCCCCCACTCACCCCCATGGCGGCTCCTGCGCGGGGGGGGGGGGGAGGGGG
>JAUMJK010002123.1:0-24944 GCA_033558105.1 Coccyzus lansbergi
GCCCCCTAGCGTCAAGCCACGCCCCCTCCCGGAAGTCTCGCGAGAGCTCGAGTACCCGGAGCGGGTGGGTGGCAAAGCCTGGTCCGGGGTCGGGATCGGGGTTGAGCCCCGGTGCCCGGTGCCAGCCCCGTTGCCGCTCCTTAGGGCACCACCTGCCTGGAGGGCGGCTCCTTCCTGCTCAACTTCGTGGGCTGCGCCCAGTGCGGCCGCCGGGACTTCGTGCTGCTCGGCAACCGCGAACAGGGGCTGCAGGACGGAGAGGAGATCGTCACCTACGACCGTGCGGGATGGGGGATGGGGGAGGGGCGGGGGGGGGGGGGGGGGTTGGAATGAGGGGGAAGGAGTTGGGGTTGGGGGGGGCTGAGGGGTTCAGACTTGGGATGGGAGGGAGGTGAGGGGGCTTGGAATGGGGGGGGGGGGATGGGGGGGCTTGGGATGGAGGGGTTGAGATGGGGGGGCTTGGAATGGGGGGGGCTTGGAATTGGGGGGGGTGATGGGGGGCTTGGAATTGGGGGGGGTTGGGATGGGGGTGCCGAGGAGGGAGTTGGAATGGGGGGGAGAGATGGGTTGGGGGGGGTGAGGGGTTCGGACTTGGGATGGGAGGGAGGTGAGGGGGCTTGGAATTGGGGGGGGGGATGGGGGGGCTTGGAATGGGGGGGGCTTGGAATGGAGGGGGTGATGGGGGGCTTGGAATTGGGGGGGGTTGGGATGGGGGTGCCGAGGAGGGAGTTGGAATGGGGGGGGGGAGATGGGTTGGGGGGGGTGAGGGGTTCGGACTTGGGATGGGAGGGAGGTGAGGGGGCTTGGAATTGGGGGGGTGGTGGGATAGGGGGGGCTTGGGATGGGGAGGGGCAGGGGGGCTTGGGATAGGGGGGTGGGGGGGAGGGGCTTGGGATGGAGGGGGGGCTTGGGATGGGAGGGGCGGGAGGGGCTTGGGATGGGGGGGAAATGGGCTGGGGGGGCTGAGGGGTTTGGAGTTGGGATGGGAGGGAGGTGGGGGGGGTGGGATGGGGGGGTGATGGGGGGGCTTGGGATGGGAGGGGTGATGGGGGCTTGGGATGGGAGGAGCTGGGTTGGGGGGGTGTTGGGATGGGGGGCTTGGGATGGGGGGGAGGAGATGGGTTGGGGGGGCTGAGGGGTTCAGACTAGGGATGGGAGGGAGGTGAGGGGGCTTGGAATTGGAGGGGCTTGGAATGGGGGGGTTGATGGGGGGCTTGGAATTGGGGGGGGGTGGGATGGGGGGGCTTGGGATGGGGGGCTGAGGGGGGGGCTTGGAATGGAGGGGTTGGGATGGGGGGGCTTGGAATGGAGGGACTGGGATGGGAGGGGCCGAGGAGGGGGTTGGAATTGGTGGAGGGGGGGAGATGGGTTGTGGGGCTGAGGGGTTTGGACTTGGGATGGGATCCCTCCCTTGGAATTGGGGGCTTGGGATGGGGGGGTTTGGGATGGGAGGGGCAGGGGGGGGCTTGGGATAGGGGGGGGGAAATGGGTTTGGGGGGTTGAGGGGTTCGGACTTGGGATGGGAGGGAGGTGAGGGGGGCTTGGAATTGGGGGGTTGGGATGGGGGGGGTGATGGAGGTGGGCTTGGGATGGAGGGGTTGGAATGGGGGTGCTGAGAGTGGGGGCTTGGGATGGAGGGGTTGGAATGGGGGGACTGAGAGTGGGGGCTTGGGTTGGGGGCTTGGAATGGAGGAGATGAAGGGAGGGGCTTGGAATGGGGGGGGCTGAGGGGGGGGGCTTGGGATGGAGGGGTTGGAATGGGGGTGCTGAGAGTGGGGGCTTGGGATGGAGGGGTTGGAATGGGGGGGCTGAGAGGGGGGGCTTGGGATGGGGGGGTTTGGGACGAGGGGCCGGGGGGGCTTGGAATGTGAGGGTGGGAGAGGGGTGCTGAGGGGAGGGGCTTGGGATGGAGAGGCTGAGGGGAGGGGCTTTGGGTTGGGGGGGGCTTGGGATGGGGGGGTCTGCAGGGAGGGGTTTGGGATGGGGGGGGAATGGGGGGGCTTGGAATGGGAGGGAGCGACGGGGGTTGGAGTGGGGGGGGGTTGGGATTGGGGGAGCTGGGACGGGGATGGGGGCTCTTGGGACAATTGGAGAGGATGTGGGGCTGGGATGAGGGGGTCTGGGAGCAGCCGTGTCCCCTCTGCGCCCCCCAGACCTGTGCAAGAACTGCCACCACCTGATCGCCCGCCACGAATACACCTTCAGCGTGGTGGACGACTACCAGGTAGGAGGGGGCAGGGGGAGTCCAGGGGTGCCTTGAACCCCAAGATCTTCCTCACCTCATAGAACAACCAGGTTGGAAGAGACCCACCGGATCATGGAGTCCAACCATTCCCATCAAACACTAACCCATGTCCCTCAGCACCTCGGCCACCCACACCTTAAACCCTCCAGGGAAGGGGACTCAACCTCCTCCCTGGGCAGCCTCTCCCACTGACCAGTCACCCTTTCCGGGAAAGATTTTTAATTAATGTTCAGCTTGACCCTCCCCTGGTGGAGCTTGAGGCCATTCATTTTCGTCCCGTCCCTTGGGAGAAGATCCCAGCTCCCTCCTCTCCACAACCTCCTCTCCTCTCAGGGAGTTGCAGAGAGCAAGGAGCTCTCCCCTCAGCCTCCTCTTCTCCAGCCTCAACCCCCCCAGCTCTCTCAGACGCTCCTCTCCTTCTCCAGCCCCTTCCCCAGCTCCGTTCCCCTCTCCAGACGTTCTCCATCCCCTCAACCTCCTTCTTGTGCTGAGGGGCCCATGACTGACCCCAGGATTCCAGGAGCGCTCTCCCCAGGGCCCAGGCCAGAGGGATTCTCCTCATCTCATCTCATCCAAGCCAAGCTGCCCTTGGCCTTCTTGGCCACCTGGGCCCCTGCTGCCTCCTCTTCAACCAACCTCCCCAGCTCCTTCTCCTCCGGGCACTTTCCAGCCAGACTTCTCTTAGGCTGGAGCTGCTCAGGCTTGTTGTGCCCCAAGGGCAGGATCCGCCGTTTGGCCTCGTTAAACCTCATCCCATTAGTCTCAGCCCAGCCTTGAGGGTCAAGGCCTGGGGCTCCCTGGATCCCTTAATCCCCATGCTCAGAGCTCCTTGGTCCTTACTCACCTCTCTCCTGGTGGTTGGGGACGTCAGGAATTTCAGGGGCGCTGGGGATGCTCCTGGCCCCAAGCAGCGAGATGCCCACATGGTTGGTGTCCCCATGGGTCACCCTCTCCTCCTCCCTATCCCATTCCCTATGCAGTCGCCGACCCCTGGAAAATGGGCTCGGGGTTCGAAACCAGATCCCGTCGGCTCTGATTGCAATCGCGTCTCGGGTGCCAGCTCCGGTTTCCCCAGCCTGGCAGCTTTTCCCCTCATCCTGTGCCGCAGGAGTACACGATGCTGTGCCTGCTCTGCGGCCGCGCCGAGGACTCCATCAGCGTCCTTCCCGACGACCCGCGCCAGATGACCCCCCTCTTCTGAAACCGGTTCGGAGCCCGGCAGGAGTCCCTGAGCACCTCAGCATCTCCCACTCCAAATCCCAGCGCTCGGGGCCACCTGGATTCCCCATCCCAGTGCTCAGGGCCACCTGGATCCCCCGTCCCAGTGCTCTAGGATCCCATCCCAGTGCTCCAGGATCCCATCCCAGTGCTCGGGGCCACCTGGATCCCCCATCCCATTGCTGCAGGATCCCATCCCAGTGCTCCAGGACCCCATCCCAGTGTTTGGAGCCACCTGGATCCCCTGTCCCAGTGCTCCAGGATCCCATCCCAGCACTCGGGGCCACCTGGATTCCCCATCCCATTGCTGCAGGATCCCATCCCAGTACTCCAAGATCCCATCCCAGTGCTCCAGGACCCCATCCCAGCACTCAGGGCCACCTGGATCCTCCATCCCAGTGCTCCAGGACCCCATCCCCGTGCTTGGGGCCACCTGGATCCCCCATCCCATTGCTGCAGGATCCCATCCCAGTGCTCCAGGACCCCATCCCAGTGCTCAGGGCCACCTGGATCCCCCGTCCCATTGCTGCAGGATCCCATCCCTGTGCTCCAAGATCCCATCCCAGTGCTCCAGGACCCCATCCCAGCACTCAGGGCCACCTGGATCCTCCATCCCAGTGCTCCAGGACCCCATCCCATTGCTCCAGGACCCCATCTCAGCACTCAGGGCCACCTGGATCCCCCATCCCAGTGCTTGGGGCCACCTGGATCCTCCATCCCAGTGCTCCAGGACCCCATCCCAGTGCTTGGGGCCACCTGGATCCTCCATCCCATTCCTGTAGGATCCCATCCCAGTGCTCCAGGACCCCATCCCAGCATTCAGGACCACCTGGATCCCCCATCCCAGTGCTCCAGGATCTCAATCCCTTCCCCAATTCTCTTTCTCAGAACTTCCAGCCTGGCTGTGGTGGATGCTCCGTGCCCGCTTCCCCACGGCTCCTGCCGCAGGGATGGGGTGAAGCGCCGCGCCCCGAGTCCCCCTCAAGCTGCAGACATGAAGGGGACCTGGTGTTTCCACGTTCCCAAACGGAATCCAAAGGGATTCCTCCCTCTCTCCTGCCTCAGGAGTGTGTGTGGGCAATAAAGACGACGTGTCCCAGGTGGGAACATTTGGAGGGGGCCCTGACCCCTCTGGAATCCTGTTGAAGGTGCTGGGGTCCAGTGCAGGGATTGGGGGGTCTGGGGTGCTTTTCCCATCCCAGGATCTTGTGGGATTCCTCCTCATCCAGCAGATCCAGCTTTGATGCCCAGAGGGACACTATTGATGCCCATGGGGACCTCATTGATGCCCACAGGGACTTCAGCAATGGCCACAGGGACCTCATTGATGCCCATGGGGACCTCATTGGTGCCCCTGGGGACCTCAGCGATGGCCACAGGGACCTCATTGATGCCCCTGGGGACCTCACTGATGGCCACAGGGACCTCATTGATGCCCATGGGGACCTCACTGATGGCCACAGGGACCTCAGCAATGGCCACAGGGACCTCATTGATGCCCATGGGGACCTTGGTGATGTCCATGGGGACCTAATTAGTGGCCACTGGGACCTTAGCAATGCCCATGGGGACCTCAGTGATGCCCGTAGGGACCTCATTGATGGCTACGGGGACCTTGGTGATGTCCACGGGGACCTCATTGGTAGCCATGGGGACTTCAGTGGTGCCCACGGGGACCTCAGTGATGCCCATGGGGACCTCATTAATGCCCACAGGGACCTTGGTGATGCCTGTAGGGACCTCATTGATGGCCACGGGGACCTTGGTGATGCCCACGGGGACCTTAGCAATGCCCACGGGGACCTCACTGATGCCTGTAGGGACCTTGGTGATGCCCACGGGGACCTCATTGATGGCCACAGGGACCTCGGTGATGCCCACGGGACTTTAGCGATGCCCCTGGGGACCTCATTGATGGCCACAGGGACCTTGGTGATGCCCACAGGGACCTCAGCAGTGCCCACGGGACCTCATTGATGCCTGTAGGGACCTTGGTGATGCCCATAGGGACCTCATTGATGCCCACAGGGACCTCAGCAATGGCCACAGGGACCTCATTGATGCCCACAGGGACCTTGGTGATGCCCACAGGGACCTTGCTCCATCCCTTCTCCGCCGTTTCCCACCTCCAGTACCGCCACGGAATCCACACGGACACCGGCATCTCCCTGGGGCTCCTTTATTGCCCCCGTCCCTTGCCACCCCGCTGCCTCCCGCCCGCCGCGCCCATCGAGCCCCCTCCCCGCGGCGGATTCGGAGGGGACCGTCACCCTGCGGCGAGCGGGGGGGGCGTGCGCGGGGTGGCCAGGACGTCGGGAACGCCGAGCTCTACTTGGCCAACTTGAGGAGCCGCTGGATGTCGGGCTCCAGCTGGGCCGTGGGCATGCGGGGGCTGTAGCGGCGGAAAGGTTCCCCTTCGGGCCCCACCAGGAACTTCTCGAAGTTCCAGGAGATGTCGGAGCGCCGCACGGGGCTCCAGGTGACGTAGCGGGGCTCGCCCATCAGGTGAGCCGCCTCGTCGGCCGGGGCGGGCAGGTGAGCCTTCAGGTAGGCGAAGACGGGGTGGGTGTCCGTCCCGTTCACCTGGCACTTCTGGAAGAGGGTGAAGTTGGGCTCGAAGCCCCCCCCGGGCCGCACGTACTTGAGGCTGTTGAGGATCTCCTCGTTGGCGCAGTTCTCCTGCCACGAGGAAGGAGGAAAAACCGGAGCCGTGACTCATTTTCCACTCCCAGAAATGACATAATTTAGACTCAGAATCACCAGGTTGGAAGAGACCCATGATCATGGATTCCAACCATCCCCATCAATGCGTTTTCACTGCCAGAAATCACATAATTTAGACTCAGCATCACCAGGTTGGAAGAGACCCATGATCATGGATTCCAACCATCCCCATCAATGAGTTTTCACTGCCAGAAATCACATAATTTAGACTCAGCATCACCAGGTTGGAAGAGACCCATGATCATGGACTCCAACCATCCCCATCAATGCGTTTTCACTCCCAGAAATGACATAATTTAGACTCAGAATCACCAGGTTGGAAGAGACCCGTGATGATGGACTCCAACCATCCCCATCAATGCGTTTTCACTGCCAGAAATCACATAATTTAGACTCAGCATCACCAGGTTGGAAGAGACTCATGATCATGGACTCCAACCATCCCCATCAATGCGTTTTCACTCCTAGAAATCACATAATTTAGACTCAGAATCACCAGGTTGGAAGAGACCCGTGATGATGGACTCCAACCATCCCCATCAATGCGTTTTCACTCCTAGAAATCACATAATTTAGACTCAGAATCACCAGGTTGGAAGAGACCCGTGATGATGGACTCTAACCATCCCCGTCCGTTTCTAAACCACGCGGTGGCCCCCGTGGACTCACCTGGTAGCCAAACTGGTTGCAGGGGAAGCCCAGCACCACCAGCCGCCGAGGGTATCGGGCTTGGAGCTGGTTGAGCTGGGTGTAGTCCCTGACGGTGGTGCCTCAGAGGGACGCCACGTTCTCGATGAGGACCACGCGGCCCCGGAAGACGTTGAAGTCCACCTTCTCCCCCTGCAAGGAGGTGGCGCTCAGGTCGTAGAAGGACTTGGCGATGGGGACGGTGGTCATGGCTGCGGGAAGGCGTTTGCTTGCCCCTCCGTGCCCAGCCGGCGCCTTAAGGGTTGTCCTGTCGCCCCACGTGATGTCTCGGTTCCAAAGGTCTCCTCGTCAAGGAAACCGGAGCCGTCCCACCCATCCCACCTGGCACCCACCCCGGGGCAGGGAGAGGAGAGCGAGGGTGGCGCAGGGCCAAGGCGAAGCCGCCTCAATAATTGATGGAGAGGAGTGGCAGGACCGGCCTGGAGGGTGAGCGCGGTTACCCTTCGTGGGGAGCACAACCAGGCTTCTCGGTGGGTTTAACCACACTTCTCGGTGGGATCAACCGCCCTCGATGATGGGATCAGCTCCTCATCGTACCCCCAAGTTCTGGAATGCTGTGGATCTCGGGACCACCTGATGAGTTGATGGCGGTCATCCCGGTGCCATCCCAGTGGCCACCGTAGTCCTTCTGGCCACCCAGCCCAGTCCCCGTTGGGCTGTGATGGCTCCAGCCCTGTCAAGGCCACCTCCTGTGTCCCCGTGGAACCAGGACTGAGCCGGGAGCAGCACCCATGGATCATAGAACCACCAGGTTGGAAGAGACCCACCGGATCATCGAGTCCAACCATTCCCATCAAGCACTAACCCATGTCCCTCAGCACCTCATCCACCCACACCTTAAGCCTCTCCAGAGAAGGTGATTCCACCACCTCCTTGAGCAGATTCCACCAGTTCCCAGTGACCCTTTCCATGAAGAATTTCCATCCTGAACTTCTTCTGGTGGAGCTTGAGGCCATTCCCTCTCGGCCTGTCCCTTGGCAGAAGAGCCCAGCTCCCTCCTCTCCACAACCTCCTCTCTTCTCAGGGAGTTGCAGAGAGCAAGGAGCTCTCCCCTCAGCCTCCTCTTCTCCAGCCTCAACCCCAACAGCTCTCTCAGACGCTCCTCTTCTTCTCCAGTCCCTTCCCCAGCTTCCTTGCTCTTCTCTGCACTCGCTCCACAGCCTCAACATCCTTCTTGTGCTGAGGGGCCCACGACTGACCCCAGGATTCCAGGGGTGCTCTCCTCAGGGCCCAGGCCAGAGGGAGAAGAACCTCCCTGGCCCTGCTGGCCACGCCGCCTCTCATCCAAGCCAAGATGCCCTTGGCCTTCTTGGCCACCTGGGCCCCTGCTGCCTCCTCTTCACCCAACCCCCCCAGCTCCTTCTCCTCCAGCCACTTTCCAGCCAGACTTCTCCTAGGCTGGAGCTGCTCAGGGTTGTTGTGCCCCAAGGGTAGGATCCCCCATTTGGCCTCGTTAACCCTCGTTAACCGTTGGTCTCAGCCCATGGATCCAGCCTGGTCAGATCCCTTTGGAGCCTCCTGACCCTCCAGCAGATCCAGCTCCCACCCAGCTCAGTGTCACCCCTAGACTTGCTCAGGGAGCCCTCGATGCCTTCATCCAGGCCCCTGCTGGCTCCTGGTTGAAGGACTCAGCAACCCATGGACACAACACTCATGGACACGATACCCATGGACACGACACCCCTGCTGCCATCCCCAAGCCGGGAAAGGGGACACCGTCGCGGTGGCCCCGTCACAGCCTCAATTATTGATGTCCACTCAGGTTGCGGCTGTGCCAGGAGGCCCTGATGGGACACGTGTCCCCCACCGAGTCCCCAGCCCCCCAGGAGCCCCCCAAACACCTCCAGCATCATCTTTATTCTGCAAACCACGAGCGGCCGTGAAGCCACGAGGAGGTGGGGAGGGGTCCCATGGGCACACAGCACCCAAGACCCCCCCAAAAGGGGATTGTGGGATGGGGGGCACCCACCTGAGCCCCATTGTCCCCCCAACAACACCCCCTCCCCTCCTCCCCTGGGGCTCCCCCATCCCACCGAGCCCCTCAACTCCAAGGGAAGGGGGGTGTGTGTGTTGGGGGGGCCCAAGGCTTCAACACCAGCAGGTTTTGGGGGGTTCCTCGCTCCCGGGGGGCTGCTCGTCCTCCTCCAGCCTGGCCAGAGTTGGGGCGCGGGGAGGGGGCGACCTCAGCCCCTCCAGCTCCTTGCGATGCGCCTGCAGCACCAGCTCCGTAAGCCGCGTGAAGGACTGTGGGAGAGGAGTTTTGGGGGGGTGGGTGAGCTGGGGGACCCCCCCATGGTGTGTCCCCCCCCCCCCTCCACCCCAACCCTCTAGACCCCCCTCACCTCTTTGATGTTGAGGTTGCTGCAGGCGCTGGTCTCGTAGAAGTCCATCCCGTACTCCCTGGCCAACTGGGGGGGCAGCACCCCTGAACCCCCTCCCCGCTGGAAGGCTGGGAAATGGGTCCCTGAGGGGGTCGGGGGGCTCTGGGTGTTTTTTTTGGAGGGGTGGGGGACATGCTAGGGGTCCCCAGACATGGTGAAGGGGGAAGAAGGAGGTGTAAGAACTGCCCTGGGGGGGGTGGGAGGGGGATAGGAACTGGGGAGGGGGCCCCTGGATGCATTTGGGGGGGCTGGTCCATACTGGGGTGGGGGGGGGGTGAACTGGGGATGCTGGGAGTGCAGAGGGTCCCTGGACACAGACAATAGTGTCCTTGGGGTCCCTGGATGCATTTTTTGGGGGGGTTAGGGTTCCCCAGTCATACTGGGAGGGGTCAACTGGGGATGCTGGGGGTGCAGAGGATCCCTGGACACAGACAATAGGGTCATTGGGGTCCCTGGATGCATTTTTTTGGGGGCGTTAGGGTTCCCCAGTCATACTGGGAGAGGTGAACTGGGGATGCTGGGGGTCCCTGGACACAAACAGGAGGGTCCTTGGGGTCACTGGATACATTTTTGTTGGGGGGTTAGGGTTCCCCAGTCATACTGGGAGGGGTGAACTGGGGATGCTGGGGGTGCAGAGGGTCCCTGGACACAGACAGGAGGGTCCTTGGGGTCACTGGATACATTTTTGTTGGGGGGTTAGGGTTCCCCAGTCATACTGGGAGGGGTGAACTGGGGATGCTGGGGATGCTGGGGGTCCCTGGACATGGACAGGAGGGTCTTTGGGGTCCCTGGATGCATTTTCTGGGGGTATTAGGGGTCTCCAGTCATACTGGGAGGGGTGAACTGGGGATGCTGGGGGTGCAGAGGATCCCTGGACACAGACAATAGGGTCATTGGGGTCCCTGGATGCATTTTTTTGAGGGGCGTTAGGGTTCCCCAGTCATACTGGGAGAGGTGAACTGGGAATGGTGGGGGTCCCTGGACACAAACAGGAGGATCCTTGGGGTCACTGGATACATTTTTGTTGGGGTGTTAGGGTTCCCCAGTCATACTGGGAGGGGTGAACTGGGGATGCTGGGGGTGCAGAGGGTCCCTGGACACAGACAGGAGGGTCTTTGGGGTCCCTGGATGCATTTGGGGGGGCGGTTAGGGTTCCCCAGTCATACTGGGAGGGGTGAACTGGGGATGCTGGGGGTCTCTGGACATGGACAGGAGGGTCTTTGGGGTCCCTGGATGCATTTTCTGGGGGTATTAGGGGTCTCCAGTCTTACTGGGAGGGGTGAACTGGGGATGCTGGGGGTGCAGAGGGTCCCTGGACACAGACAATAGGGTCATTGGGGTCCCTGGATGCATTTTTTTGAGGGGCGTTAGGGTTCCCCAGTCATACTGGGAGGGGTGAACTGGGGATGCTGGGGGTCCCTGGACATGGACAGGAGGGTCTTTGGGGTCCCTGGATGCATTTTCTGGGGGTATTAGGGGTCTCCAGTCATACTGGGAGGGGTGAACTGGGGATGCTGGGGGTGCAGAGGGTCCCTGGACACAGACAGGAGGGTCACTGGGGTCCCTGGATGCATTTTTTGGGGGGCACTGGGAGGCAACAGTGTGGAGAAACTGGGGGCACTGGGGAATGGGGGAGACTCAGAGGCCCCAGCATAGGGAAACTGGGAGCACTGGGAGGCCACAGCATAGGTAAAATGGGGGCACTGGGAGGCCACAGCATGGAGAAACTGGGAGCACTGGGGAATGGGGGACACTGGGAGGACAGAGTGTGGGGAAACTGGGAAACTGGGACTGGGGAGTGGGGGACACAGGGAGGACAGAGCGTGGGGAAACTGGGAGGCCACAGCGTGAGGAAAACTGGGGGCACTGGGAGGCCACAGTGTGTGGAAACTGGGGACACTGGAGAGTTGGGAAACTGGGACTGGGGCACACAGGGAGGACAGAGTGTGGGGAAACTGGGAACACTGGGAGGCCACAGCTTGGAGAAACTGGGGATACTGGAGAGTTGGGGAACTGGGAAACTGGGACTGGGGGACACAGGAAGGACAGAGTGTGGGGAAACTGGGGGCACTAGGAGGCCACAGTGTGGAGAAACTGGGGACACTGGAGAGTTGGGAAACTGGGACTGGGGGACACAGGGAGGACAGAGCATGGGGAAACTGGGAGCACTGGGAGGCCCCAGTGTGGAGAAACTGGGGATACTGAAGAGTTGGGAAACTGGGACTGGGGGACACAGGGAGGACAGAGCGTGGGGAAACTGGGAGCACTGGGGGTGTGTGTGGGCAGCTATGGCCACCTTGGGGGTGCAGGGATGGGGTTGGGGGGGTGTCCTGCCCCCTCCTTTTTTTTGGGGGTGTGGGGGGGGGCACTTAACCCCCGCTCACCTGCAGCCCTTGCTCTTTGGGCACTTGCCTCTTGTGCTCCTCGTCCGCTTTGTTCCCGATGAGGATTTTCTGGACACCGTCCGGCGCATACTTTTTGGGGAGTGACAGCATGAGGACACCCCCACTTCCACCTACCCCCCAACCCCCCCATTACCCCAATTTTTTTCCCCTTCAAACCTCATCCACGTCGCTGGCCCATTTCACGATGTGCTGGTAGGAGCGTTCGCTGCCGATGTCGTACACCAAGAAGATGCCCTATGGAAGGAAAAAGTTGGGGAGGGCAGCCTTTACCCCTCCCCCCCCCAAAAAAATCCCCTCGTGCCTCAGTTTCCCCTCCAAGCCGCGTGTCCATCCCCCCCCCAAAAAAAAAAAAAATCTCATACCTGTGCCCTTCGATAATACTGCTTGGTGATGGTTTGATATCGCTCCTGTCCGGCCGTGTCCCTATAGGGAAAGGGAGGACATCACCAGTGACACGAGAAGCCTGGCTGGAAAACTGCCAGGAGGAGAGGGACCTGGGGATGTTGGTCGACAGTCGACTGAACATGAGCCAGCAGTGTGCCCAGGGGGCCAAGAAGGCCAAGGGCATCCTGGCTTGGAGCAGAAATGGTGTGAGCAGCAGGGCCAGGGAGGTGATTCTCCCTCTGGACTCAGCACTGGTGAGGCTGCTCCTTGAATCCTGTGTTCAGTTGTGGGCCCCTCAGCACAAGAAGGATGTTGAGGCTCTGGAGAGAGTCCAGAGAAGAGCCACGAGAGGCTGGTGAAGGGGCTGGAGAACAGGCCCTATGAGGAGCGGCTGAGAGAGCTGGGGGGGTTTATCCTGGAGAAGAGGAGGCTGAGAGGAGACCTCATTACTCTCTACAACTCCCTGAGAGGAGGTTGTGGAGAGGAGGGAGCTGGGCTCTTCTCACAGGGGACTAGGCCGAGAGGGAACGGCCTCAAGCTCCACCAGGGGAGATTTAGGCTGGAGATTAGGAGGAGGTTTTTCCCAGAAAGGGTCATTGGTCATTGGAATAGGCTGCCCAGGGAGGTGGTTGATTCCCCTTCCCTGGAGGTGTTTAAGGTGTGGGTAGATGAGGTCCTGAGGGACATGGGTTAGTGTTTGACAGGAATGGTTGGACTCGGTGATCCGATGGAAGGTGATCCCTTCCAACCTGGTCGTCCTATGGTTCTACGAGTGGGTTGGGACTCAGACACCCCCCCAAAAAAAACCAGCCCAACCCCCCTCTAGGTGTTGGGGTCCGGTTTTTGGGGTCCAGCTTGGCACCCACCAGATCTGGATCCGCACTTTGATGCCGTCCACCTCGATGGTTTTCATCTTGAAGTCGACGCCTTGGGGAGAGGTTGGACCAAGGGGACACCTCCAGCCCGGGAGGGGCTGCCACTGGGGTCCCCCCCCCAACCCCCAGTGTCCCGTCCCCCCAACCCCGAACCCCTCCACCTCACCAGTCCTCCCAGTTTCCTGGTGATGCGGTTGCCCAGTGCTCCCCAGTCCCAGTTGTCCAGTTCTCCAACTCTCCAGTGCTCCCAGTTTCATCACGCTCTGTCCTCCCTGTGCCCCTCATTCCCCAGTCCCAGTTGCCCAGTTCCCTAACTCTCCAGTATCCCCAGTTTCCTCACACTGTGGCCTCCCAGTGCCCCCAGTTTCCCCATGCTGGGGCCTCCCAGTCCCCCCCATTCCCCAGTGCTCCCAGTTTCCTGGTGCTGCAGTCACCCAGTGCTCCCCAGTCTCAGTTTCCCAGTTCCCCAACTCTCCAGTGTCCCCAGTTTCCCCACACTCTGTTCTCCCAGTGTCCCCCATTCCCCAGTGCTCCCAGTTTCCTGGTGCAGCAGTCGCCCAGTGCTCCCCAGTCCCAGTTTCCCAGTCCCCCAACTCTCCAGTATCCCCAGTTTCCTCACACTGTGGCCTCCCAGTGTCTCCCAGTTTCCCCACACTCTGTCCTCCCTGTGTCCCCCATTCCCCAGTGCTTCCAGTTTCTTCACATTGCGGCCTCCCAGTGTCCCCAGTTACCCAGTTCCCCAACTCTCCAGTATCCTCAGTTTCCCCACACTCTGTCCTCCCAGTGCCCCCCCTTCCCCAGTGCTCCCAGTTCCCTGGTACTACAATCACCCAGTGCTCCCCAGTCCCAGTTTCCCAGTTCCCCGACACTCCAGTGCTCCCAGTTCACTGCTGCCACAGTCCCCCAGAGCCCTCAGTTTCCCAGTTTCCCAGTTCCCCAGTTCCCCCAGTTCCCCAGTACCACAGCTCCCAGGGCTTCCCCTTACCAGCTCCCCCAGGGCTCCCAGTTCCCTGATGCTCTTAGCTCCCATATCCCCCCAGTTCCCGGTTTCCCAGTGCTCCCAGTTCCCTGATGCTCCCAGCTCCGCTATCCCCCCAGTTTCCCAGTTCCCTGATGCTCTCAGCTCCCATACCCCCCAGTTCCCAGTTTCCCAGTACTCCCAGTTCCCTGATGCTCTCAGCTCCCATACCCCCCAGTTCCCAGTTTCCCAGTTCCCTGATACCCACAGCTCCAGTTCCCTGATGCTCTCAGCTCCCATATCCCCCCAGTTCTCCCATTTCCCTGATGCTCTCAGCTCCCATATCCCCCCAGTTCCCGGTTTCCCAGTTCACCCAGTTCCCTGATGCTCCCAGTTCCCTGATGCTCTTAGCTCCCGTATCCCCCCAGTTCCCAGTTTCCCAGTTCCCTGATACCCACAGCTCCAGTTCCCTGGTGCTCTCAGCTCCCATATCCCCCCAGTTCCCGGTTTCCCAGTTCACCCAGTTCCCTGATGCTCCCAGTTCCCTGATGCTCTTAGTGCCCGTAACCCCCCAGTTCCCAGTTTCCCAGTTCCCTGATACCCACAGCTCCTGTTCCCATTTCCCTGATGCTCTCAGCTCCCATATCCCCCAGTTCCCAGTTTCCTGATGCCCTCACTCCTGTATCCCCCAGTTCCCGGTTTCCCGGTTCTCCCAGTTCCCTGATGCTCTCAGCTCCCATACCCCCCAGTTCTCCCAGTTCCCTGATGCTCTCAGCTCCCATATCCCCCCACTTCTCCCAGTTCCCTGATGCTCTCAGCTCCCATATCCCCCCAGTTCTCCCAGTTCCCTGATGCTCTTAGCTCCCGTATCCCCCCAGTTTCCCAGTTCCCTGATACCCACAGCTCCAGTTCCCTGGTGCTCTCAGCTCCCATATCCCCCCAGTTCTCCCAGTTCCCTGATGCTCTCAGCTCCCATATCCCCCCAGTTCCCGGTTTCCCAGTTCACCCAGTTCCCTGATGCTCCCAGTTCCCTGATGCTCTTAGTGCCCGTAACCCCCCAGTTCCCAGTTCTCGCAGTTCCCTGATGCTCTCAGCTCCCATATCCCCCCAGTTCCCGGTTTCCCAGTTCACCCAGTTCCCTGATGCTCCCAGTTCCCTGATGCTCTCAGCTCCCGTATCCCCCCAGTTCCCAGTTTCCCAGTTCCCTGATACCCACAGCTCCAGTTCCCTGATGCTCTCAGCTCCCATACCCCCCAGTTCCCAGTTTCCCAGTGCTCCCAGTTCCCTGATGCTCCCAGCTCCTCTATCCCCCCAGTTTCCCAGTTCCCTGATGCTCTCAGCTCCCATACCCCCCAGTTCCCAGTTTCCCAGTGCTCCCAGTTCCCTGATGCTCTCAGCTCCCATACCCCCCAGTTCCCAGTTTCCCAGTTCCCTGATACCCACAGCTCCGGTTCCCAGTTCCCAGTTCCCTGATGTTCTCAGCTCCCATATCCCCCCAGTTCTCCCAGTTCCCTGATGCTCTCAGCTCCCATATCCCCCCAGTTCTCCCAGTTCCCTGATGCTCTCAGCTCCCATATCCCCCGGTTCCCAGTTTCCCAGTGCTCCCGGTTCCCTGATGCTCTTAGCTCCCGTGTTCCCCCAGTTCCCAGTTTCCCAGTTCGCTGATACCCACAGCTCCAGTTCCCTGATGCTCTCAGCTCCCATATCCCCCCAGTTCTCCCAGTTCCCTGATGCTCTCAGCTCCCATATCCCCCCAGTTCCCGGTTTCCCAGTTCACCCAGTTCCCTAATGCTCTTAGTGCCCGTATCCCCCCAGTTCCCAGTTTCCCAGTTCCCTGATACCCACAGCTCCGGTTCCCAGTTCCCTGATGCTCTCAGCTCCCATATCCCCCAGTTCCCGGTTTCCCAGTGCTCCCATTTCCCTGATGCTCTCAGTTCCCATATCCCCCCAGTTCTCCCAGTTCCCTGATGCTCTCAGCTCCCATATCCCCCCAGTTCTCCCAGTTCCCTGATGCTCTTAGTGCCCGTATCCCCCCAGTTCCCAGTTTCCCAGTTCCCTGATACCCACAGCTCCATTTCCCTGATGCTCTCAGCTCCCATATCCCTCCAGTTCTCCCAGTTCCCTGATGCTCTCAGTTCCCATATCCCCCCAGTTCTCCCAGTTCCCTGATGCTCTCAGCTCCCATATCCCTCCGGTTCCCAGTTCCCTGATGCTCTCAGCTCCCATATCCCCCAGTTCTCCCAGTTCCCTGATACTCTCAGCTCCCATATCCCCCCAGTTCTCCCAGTTCCCTGATGCTCTCAGCTCCCATACCCCCCAGTTCCCAGTTTCCCAGTTCTCCCAGTTCCCTGATGCTCTCAGCTCCCATATCCCCCAGTTCTCCCAGTTCCCTGATGCTCTCAGCTCCCATATCCCCCCAGTTCCCAGTTTCCCGGTTCTCCCAGTTCCCTGATGCTCTCAGCTCCCATATCCCTCCAGTTCCCTGATACCCACAGCTCCCATATCCCCCCAGTTCTCCCAGTTCCCTGATGCTCTCAGCTCCCATATCCCTCCAGTTCCCAGTTCCCTGATGCTCTCAGTTCCCATATCCCCCCAGTTCTCCCAGTTCCCTGATGCTCTCAGCTCCCATATCCCCCCAGTTCTCCCAGTTCCCTGATGCTCTCAGTTCCCATATCCCCCCAGTTCTCCCAGTTCCCTGATGCTCTCAGCTCCCATATCCCCCCAGTTCCCAGTTTCCCAGTTCTCCCAGTTCCCTGATGCTCTCAGCTCCCTTACCCCCCCCCCCCCCCCCCCCCGTTCCCGGTTCCCGGTTCCCTGATACCCACAGCTCCGGTTCCCCGTTCCCTGATGCCTCCAGCCCCAGTATCCGTCCGGTTTCCCAGTGCTCCCATTTCCCTGATGCTCTCAGCTCCTATATCCCCCAGTTCCCGGTTTCCCAGTTCTCCCAGTTCCCTGATGCTCTCAGTTCCCATATCCCCCCAGTTCTCCCAGTTCCCTGGTGCTCTCAGCTCCCATATCCCTCCAGTTCTCCCAGTTCCCTGATGCTCTCAGCTCCCATATCCCCCCAGTTCCTGGTTTCCCAGTTCTCCCAGTTCCCTGATGCTCTCAGCTCCCATATCCCCCCAGTTCTCCCAGTTCCCTGATGCTCTCAGTTCCCATATCCCCCAGTTCCCGGTTTCCCAGTGCTCCCATTTCCCTGATGCTCTCAACTCCCATATCCCTCCAGTTCCCAGTTCCCTGATGCTCCCAGCTCCCATATCCCCCCAGTTCTCCCAGTTCCCTGATGCTCTCAGCTCCCATATCCCCCCAGTTCTCCCAGTTCCCTGATGCTCTCAGTTCCCATATCCCCCAGTTCCCGGTTTCCCAGTGCTCCCATTTCCCTGATGCTCTCAACTCCCATATCCCTCCAGTTCCCAGTTCCCTGATGCTCCCAGCTCCCATATCCCCCCAGTTCTCCCAGTTCCCTGATGCTCTCAGCTCCCATATCCCCCCAGTTCTCCCAGTTCCCTGATGCTCTCAGCTCCCATACCCCCCAGTTCCCAGTTTCCCAGTTCTCCCATTTCCCTGATGCTCTCAGCTCCCATATCCCCCCAGTTCCCAGTTTCCCAGTTCTCCCAGTTCCCTGATGCTCTCAGCTCCCTTACCCCCCCCCCCACCCCCGGTTCCCGGTTCCCGGTTCCCTGATACCCACAGCACCCGGTTCCCCGTTCCCTGATGCCTCCAGCCCCAGTATCCGTCCGGTTTCCCAGTGCTCCCGGTTCCCTGATGCTCTCAGCTCCCATATCCCCCCAGTTCCCAGTTTCCCAGTTCTCCCAGTTCCCTGATGCTCTCAGCTCCCTTACCCCCCCCCCCCCCCCCACCCCCGGTTCCCGGTTCCCTGATACCCACAGCTCCCGGTTCCCCGTTCCCTGATGCCTCCAGCCCCAGTATCCGTCCGGTTTCCCAGTGCTCCCAGTTCCCTGATGCTCTTAGCTCCCATATCCCCCCAGTTCCCAGTTTCCCAGTTCCCTGATACCCACAGCTCCAGTTCCCTGATGCTCTCAGCTCCCATATCCCTCCAGTTCCCAGTTCCCTGATGCTCTCAGCTCCCATATCCCCCCAGTTCCCAGTTTCCCGGTTCTCCCAGTTCCCTGATACCCACAGCTCCCATATCCCCCCAGTTCTCCCAGTTCCCTGATGCTCTCAGCTCCCATATCCCCCCAGTTCTCCCAGTTCCCTGGTGCTCTCAGCTCCCATATCCCTCCAGTTCTCCCAGTTCCCTGATGCTCTCAGCTCCCATATCCCCCCAGTTCCTGGTTTCCCAGTTCTCCCAGTTCCCTGATGCTCTCAGCTCCCATATCCCCCCAGTTCTCCCAGTTCCCTGATGTTCTCAGCTCCCATATCCCCCAGTTCCCAGTTTCCCAGTTCTCCCAGTTCCCTGATGCTCTCAGCTCCCATATCCCTCCAGTTCCCATTTCCCTGATGCTCTCAGCTCCCATATCCCCCCAGTTCTCCCAGTTCCCTTGATGCTCTCAGTTCCCATATCCCCCCAGTTCTCCCAGTTCCCTTGATGCTCTCAGCTCCCGTATCCCCCCAGTTCTCCCAGTTCCCTGATGCTCTCAGCTCCCATATCCCCCCCAGTTCTCCCAGTTCCCTGATGCTCTCAGCTCCCATATCCCCCCAGTTCTCCCAGTTCCCTTGATGCTCTCAGTTCCCATATCCCCCCAGTTCTCCCAGTTCCCTGATGCTCTCAGCTCCCATATCCCTCCAGTTCTCCCATTTCCCTGATGCTCTCAGTTCCCATATCCCCCCAGTTCTCCCATTTCCCTGATGCTCTCAGCTCCCATATCCCCCCAGTTCCCGGTTTCCCAGTTCTCCCAGTTCCCTGATGCTCTCAGCTCCCATATCCCTCCAGTTCCCATTTCCCTGATGCTCTCAGCTCCCATATCCCCCCAGTTCTCCCAGTTCCTTGATGCTCTCAGCTCCCATACCCCCCAGTTCCCAGTTTCCCAGTTCTCCCAGTTCCCTGATGCTCTCAGCTCCCATATCCCCCCAGTTCTCCCAGTTCCCTGATGCTCTCAGCTCCCATATCCCTCCAGTTCCCAGTTCCCTGATGCTCTCAGTTCCCATATCCCCCCAGTTCTCCCAGTTCCCTGATGCTCTCAGCTCCCATATCCCTCCAGTTCCCAGTTCCCTGATGCTCTCAGCTCCCATATCCCCCCAGTTCCCGGTTTCCCAGTTCTCCCATTTCCCTGATGCTCTCAGCTCCCATATCCCCCCAGTTCCCAGTTTCCCGGTTCTCCCAGTTCCCTGATGCTCTCAGCTCCCATATCCCCCCAGTTCCCAGTTTCCCGGTTCTCCCAGTTCCCTGATGCTCTCAGCTCCCATATCCCCCCAGTTCCCAGTTTCCTGGTTCTCCCAGTTCCCTGATGCTCTCAGGTCCCATATCCCCCAGTTCCCGGTTTCCCAGTGCTCCCAGTTCCCTGATGCTCTCAGCTCCCGTATCCCCCCAGTTCTCCCAGTTCCCTGATGCTCTCAGCTCCCGTATCCCCCCAGTTCTCCCAGTTCCTTGATGCTCTCAGCTCCCATACCCCCCAGTTCCCAGTTTCCCAGTTCTCCCAGTTCCCTGATGCTCTCAGCTCCCATATCCCCCCAGTTCCCAGTTTCCTGGTTCTCCCAGTTCCCTGATGCTCTCAGCTCCCATATCCCCCCAGTTCTCCCAGTTCCCTGATGCTCTCAGCTCCCATATCCCCCCAGTTCCCAGTTTCCCAGTTCTCCCAGTTCCCTGATGCTCTCAGCTCCCTTACCCCCCCCCCCCCCCCCCCCGGTTCCCGGTTCCCGGTTCCCTGATACCCACAGCTCCCGGTTCCCCGTTCCCTGATGCCTCCAGCCCCAGTATCCGTCCGGTTTCCCAGTGCTCCCGGTTCCCTGATGCTCTCAGCTCCCATATCCCCCCAGTTCCCAGTTTCCCAGTTCCCTGATACCCACAGCTCCAGTTCCCTGATGCTCTCAGCTCCCATATCCCCCAGTTCCCAGTTCCCTGATGCTCTCAGCTCCCATATCCCCCCAGTTCCCGGTTTCCCGGTTCTCCCAGTTCCCTGATACCCACAGCTCCCATATCCCCCCAGTTCTCCCAGTTCCCTGATACCCACAGCTCCCATATCCCCCCAGTTCTCCCAGTTCCCTGATGCTCTCAGCTCCCATATCCCCCCAGTTCTCCCAGTTCCCTGATGCTCTCAGCTCCCATACCCCCCAGTTCCCAGTTTCCCGGTTTTCCCAGTTCCCTGATGCTCTCAGCTCCCATATCCCTCCAGTTCCCACTTCCCTGATGCTCTCAGCTCCCATATCCCCCCAGTTCCCAGTTTCCCAGTTCTCCCAGTTCCCTGATGCTCTCAGCTCCCTTACCCCCCCCACCCCCGGTTCCCGGTTCCCGGTTCCCTGATACCCACAGCACCCGGTTCCCCGTTCCCTGATGCCTCCAGCCCCAGTATCCGTCCGGTTTCCCAGTGCTCCCGGTTCCCTGATGCTCTCAGCTCCCGTATCCCTCCGGTTCCCGGTTTCCCAGTGCTCCCTCCCCGGTTCCCGGTTCCCCCGGTGGTGCCGGTACCGATGGTGGAGATGTGCGCCGGGTGGAACTGGTTGTCGGTGAAGCGGCAGAGGAGGCAGGTCTTGCCCACCCCGGAGTCCCCGAGCAGCAGCAACCGGAACAACACGTCGTACTGCTTGGCCATCGGGCCCAACCGGCCCCCGGGTCACCGGCCGGCACCGGCGGCGGCTCCCGAGAACCGGGGCGGGTGGCTCCAGAGGACCGGGGAAAGGGGGTGGAGGATGCTCCGGGAGGAGGATTGCGGGACCGGGAGATGCTGTGGGAGGGAAGGAAGGGCCAGAGGATGCTCTGAGGCACCGGGAGGAGGGAGGGACCGGGAGATGCTGTGGGAGGGGAGGACCGGAGGATGCTTGAGGGAACCGGAGGATGCTTGAGGGAACCGGAGGATGCTCCGGGACACCGGGAGGAGGATGCAGGCCCAGAGAGGGAGGGACCGGAGGATGCTTGAGGGAACCGGAGGATGCTCCGGGACACCGGGAGGAGGATACAGGCCCCGGAGAGGGCACCGGGAGATGCTGTAGGAGGGGAGGAGGTACCGGAGGATGCTCCAAGGCACCGGGAGGAGGATACAGGCCCAGGGAGAGGGAGGGACCGGAGGATGCTTGAGGGAACCGGAGGATGCTTGAGGGAACCGGGAGGAGGATACAGGCCCAGGGAAGGAGGGACCGGAGGATGCTCCTGAGCACCGGGAGGAGGATACAGGCCCAGGGAGGGAGGGACCGGAGGATGCTTGAGGGAACCGGAGGATGCTCCGGAGCACCGGGAGGAGGATACAGGCCCAGAGAGGGAGGGACCGGAGGATGCTTGAGGGAACCGGAGGATGCTCCAGGGACACCGGGAGGAGGATACAGGCCCAGGGAGGACACCGGGAGATGCTGTGGGAGGGAAGGAGGGACCGGAGGATGCTCCGAGGCACCGGGAGGAGGATACAGGCCCAGGGAAGGAGGGACCGGAGGATGCTTGAGGGAACCGGAGGACGCTCCTGGGCACCGGGAGGAGGATGCAGGCCCAGGGAGGGAGGGACCGGAGGATGCTTGAGGGAACCGGAGGATGCTCCTGAGCACCGGGAGGAGGATACAGGCCCAGAGAGGGAGGGACCGGAGGATGCTTGAGGGAACCGGAGGATGCTCCTGAGCACCGGGAGGAGGATACAGGCCCCAGAGAGGGCACCGGAGATGCTGTGGGAGGGAAGGAGGGACCGGAGGATGCTCCAAGGCACCGGGAGGAGGATACAGGCCCAGAGAGGGAGGGACCGGAGGATGCTTGAGGGAACCGGAGGATGCTCCAGGGCACCGGGAGGAGGATACAGGACCCGGGAGGACACCGGGAGATGCTGTGGGAGGGGAGGAGGGACCGGAGGATGCTCCGAGGCACCGGGAGGAGGATACAGGCCCAGGGAGGACACCGGGAGATGCTGTGGGAGGGAAGGAGGGACCGGAGGATGCTCCAAGGCACCGGGAGGAGGATACAGGCCCAGGGAGAGGGCACCGGGAGATGCTGTGGGAGGGAAGGAGGGACCGGAGGATGCTCCTGAGCACCGGGAGGAGGATACAGGCCCAGGGAGGGCACCGGGAGATGCTGTGGGAGGGAAGGAGGGACCGGAGGATGCTCCTGAGCACCGGGAGGAGGATACAGGCCCCGGAGAGGGCACCGGGAGATGCTGTGGGAGGGAAGGAGGGACCGGAGGATGCTCCTGAGCACCGGGAGGATACAGGCCCAGGGAGGGAGGGACCGGAGGATGCTTGAGGGAACCGGAGGATGCTCGTGGGCACCGGGAGGAGGATACAGGCCCCGGGAGGACACCGGGAGATGCTGTGGGAGGGGAGGAGGGACCGGAGGATGCTCCGAGGCACCGGGAGGAGGATACAGGCCCCGGAGAGGGCACCGGGAGATGCTGTGGGAGGGGAGGAGGGACCGGAGGATGCTCCGAGGCACCGGGAGGATACAGGCCCCGGGAGGGAGGGACCGGAGGATGCTTGAGGGAACCGGAGGATGCTCCTGAGCACCGGGAGGAGGATACAGGCCCAGAGAGGGAGGGACCGGAGGATGCTTGAGGGAACCGGAGGATGCTCCTGAGCACCGGGAGGAGGATACAGGCCCCGGAGAGGGCACCGGGAGATGCTGTGGGAGGGAAGGAGGGACCGGAGGATGCTCCGAGGCACCGGGAGGAGGATACAGGCCCAGAGAGGGAGGAACCGGAGGATGCTTGAGGGAACCGGAGGATGCTCGTGGGCACCGGGAGGAGGATGCAGGCCCAGGGAGGGAGGAACCGGAGGATGCTTGAGGGAACCGGAGGATGCTCCTGGGCACCGGGAGGAGGATACAGGCCCAGGGAGGGAGGGACCGGAGGATGCTTGAGGGAACCGGAGGATGCTCCTGGGCACCGGGAGGAGGATACAGGCCCAGGGAGGACACCGGGAGATGCTGTGGGAGGGAAGGAGGGACCGGAGGATGCTCCTGAGCACCGGGAGGAGGATACAGGCCCAGAGAGAGGGAGGGACCGGAGGATGCTTGAGGGAACCGGAGGATGCTCCGAGGCACCGGGAGGAGGATGCAGGACCCGGAGAGGGCACCGGAGATGCTCAGGGGAATCAGGGATGCTCCGGGAGGTGGTGACCGGAGAGATGCTGAGGGGGAAGGAAGGCCCAGGGATGCTCGTGGGCACCGGGAGGAGGATACAGGCCCAGGGAGGGCACCGGGAGATGCTGTGGGAGGGAAGGAGGGACCAGAGGATGCTCCGGGGGGACTCCCGGGGTTGGGGGAACGGGACACCCAGGGTGTCGTGTCCCCCCCCGGGAGGAAGTGGGGGGAGCACCGGGGAACACTGGGGGAACACGGTCTGTGGGGGGGTGGGGGGGGTAGGGGGGGGCTGGTGACGTCACTGTCTACACCCACCGCCCCCCCCCCCGCTTCCCCAGTTATGCGCAAGCGCGGAGGTGGGCGTGGCCTAGGAAAGGGCGGAGCCAATGGAGTGAGATTGACCGGGAGGAGTGGGCGTGGCTAGTGATAGATGTGCCGCGTGGGCGTGGAGGTGGGCGTGGCTTCGTGAGACGGGCGTGGCTTGAGGGCGAGCGGGCGATGATGACGGGAGAGTGGGCGTGGCTTGGAGCAATGGGAGAGGCTGCTGTGGGTGGGGCTTAAGATGACGGGCGGGGCCTGGGGTGGAGGGAGTGGGCGTGGCTTGTGAGGGCGAGCAGGGCTATGGGTGTGAGTGGGGCGGTGGGCGTGGCTTGAGGTAGAGGGCACGGTGAGAGCAGCGAGTGGGCGTGGCTTGAGGTCGAGGGAACGGTGAGAGTAGCGAGTGGGCGTGGCTTGACGCAGTGGCCTGGCTGGCGGCTACGGACTGATGCGATGGGCGTGGCTTGTGGGTAAAGACTATGCGGCGAGTGGGCGTGGCTTGGAGAGGTGGGCTTGGCTTGAGGTAGAGAGCATGGTGAGAGCAGCGAGTGGGCGTGGCTTGAGGCAGAATGCAAGACGATTGATGGGTGTGAATCGATAAGGTGGGCGTGACTCGATAAGGTGGGCGTGGCTTGTGGGTAAGGGCTATGCGGTCAGTGGGCGTGACTCGACGGTGTGGGCGTGGCTCGCGGGCAAGAGTGCACCGAGTGGGCGTGGCTTAGACAGTGGGACTGCTTCAGTGCAACGAGGGGGCGTGGCTTGACGCGCTGGGCATGACCTGCGTTTATGGGCGTGGCTTGAGGCAGAGTACACAGCCGTAGGTGGGTGTGGTTTGATGGGTGGGAGCGGTTTGAGGAAGACTATACAACCATAAGTGGGCGTGGTTTGTTTTATGTGGGCGTGGCTTGAGGCAGAGCATATGACGGGACAGGGAGTGGGCGTGGCTTGAGGCAGAGTACACAGCCGTAGGTGGGCGTGGTTTGATGGGTGGGAGCGGTTTGAGGAAGACTATACAACCATAAGTGGGCGTGGTTTGTTTTATGTGGGCGTGGCTTGAGGCAGAGTACACAGCCATAGGTGGGCGTGGTTTGATGGGTGGGAGCGGTTTGAGGAAGACTATACAACCATAAGTGGGCGTGGTTTGTTTAGTGGGCGTGGCTTGAGGCAGAGCATATGACGGGGCCAGGGAGTGGGCGTGGCTTGAGGCAGAGCGCATGAGGGGACCAGGGAGTGGGCGTGGCTTGAGGCAGAGCATATGAAAGGACAGGGAGTGGGCGTGGCTTGAGGCAGAGTACGCAGCCATAGGTGGGCGTGGTTTGATGGGTGGGAGAGGCTTGAGAAAGAATATACAACCATAAGTGGGCGTGGTTTGTTTATGTGGGCGTGGCTTGAGGCAGAGCATACGATGGGACCAGGGAGTGGGCGTGGCTTGAGGCAGAGCATACGACGGGACCAGGGAGTGGGCGTGGCTTGAGGCAGAGCGCATGACGGGGCAGGGAGTGGGCGTGGCTTGAGGCAGAGCATACGACGGCGCCAAGGAGTGGGCGTGGTTTTGATCGATG
>JAUMJK010002124.1:0-16142 GCA_033558105.1 Coccyzus lansbergi
GGGGGATTATAAGGAGGTTTAGGGGTGTTCTAGGGGGTCTGGGGGCGTTATTGGGGGTCTGGGAGTCATTATTGGGGGGCTGGGGGGGTTATAAGGGGTCTGAGAGTCGTTATTGGGGGCTGGGGGTTCATAGGAGGTCTGGGGGGGGTTATAGGGGGTCTAGGGGGGTTATAGGGGGTCTAGGGGGGTCATAGGGGGTCTGGGGGGGGTTATAGGGGGTCTAGGGGGGTTATAGGGGGTCTGGGAGGGGATTATTGGGGGTCTAGAGGGGCTTATAAGGGGGTTTAAGGATGTTGTTGGGGGTCTGGGGGGGGTTATAGGGGATCTGGGGGTGTTATAGGGGGTCTGGGGGTCATTATCGGGGTTCTGGGAGGGGTTAGAGGGGGTCTAGAGGGGGCATTATTGGGGGTCGGGGGGTTCTAGGGGGGCTGGGAGTCATTGGGGGGCTGGGGGGGTACTAGGGGGGGCTGGGGGTGGGTTTAGGAGTCTCTGAGGGGTCTGTGGGAGTTTTGGGGGGTCTCTGAGGGGTTTGGGGGTCTCTGAGGGGTCTCTGAGGGGTTGGGGGGTCTCTGAGGGGTTTGGGGGGTCTCTGAGAGGGGTGTGTGTAGGCTTTGGGGGGCTCTGAGGGGTTTGGGGGGTCTTTGAGGAGTTTGGGGGGTCTCTGAGGGGTTTGGGGGTCTCTGAGAGGGGTGTGTGTAGGCTTTGGGGGGTCTCTGAGGGTTTAGGGGTCTCTGAGGGGGTTTGGGGGGTCTCTGAGGGGTTGGGGGGATCTCTGAGGGGTTTGGGGGTCTCTGAGGGGCTCTGAGGGGTTTGGGGAAGCTCTGAGGGATGTGTGTAGGTTTTGGGGGGTCTCTGAGAGGTGTGCGTGGGTTTGGGGGCTCTCTGAAGGCTTTGGGGGGTCTCTGAGGGGTTTGGGGGGTGTCTCTGAGGGGTATGTGGGACTTTTGGGGGTGTGTCCCCCCCTTCCCTTCCCTTCCCAGGACTGCCTGGCCAAGGAGTCGGTGCTGCGCCCCGAAAACAACCAGGTCATCAACCTCACCACCCAGTACGCCTGGTCGGGCTGTCAGGTACGGGAAAGGGGGGTTTGGGGGGTTCAGGGGAGGGTTTGGGGGTGCCCTGAGCCCCCCTTTTGCCCCCTTTTCCCTTCAGGTGCTGGTTGAGGCCTCAGAGCTCTACCTGAGTTGGGGAGTTTGGGGTGGGGGGTGTGTTTAGGAAGGTTTTAGGGGTTCAGGGTGAGTTTTAGTGCTTCAGGTGAGGGTTTAGGGGCTCAGGGTGAGGGTTTGGGGGTTCAGGGGTGGCCTGAACCCCCCTTTTCCCCCCCCTTTTCCCCCCCCTTTTCCCCCCCTTTTCCCCTCAGGTGCTGGTTGAGGCCTCAGAGCTCTACCTGAGTTGGGGAGTTTGGGGGGGTGTGTGTGTTTAGGAAGGTTTTAGGGGTTCAGGGTGAGTTTTAGTGGTTCAGGTGAGGGTTTAGGGGTTCAGGGTGAGGTTTAGGGGTTCAGGGGTGGGTTTGGGGGTGCCCTGAGCCCCCCTTTTCCCCCCCTTTTCCCTTCAGGTGCTGGTTGAGGCCTCAGGGCTCTGCCTGAGTTGGGGAGTTTGGGGGGGGGGGTGTGTTTAGGAAGGTTTTAGGGGTTCAGGGGTAGGTTTAGTGGTTCAGGTGAGGGTTTAGGGGTTCAGGGTGAGGTTTAGGGGTTCAGGGGAGGGTTTGGGGGTGCCCTGAGCCCCCCTTTTCCCCCCCTTTTCCCCTCAGGTGCTGGTTGAGACCTCAGGGCTACCTGAGTTGGGGAGTTTGGGGGTGTGTGTGTGTTTAGGAAGGTTTTAGGGTTCAGGGTGAGTTTTAGTGCTTCAGGTGAGGGTTTAGGGGCTCAGGGTGAGGTTTAGGGGTTCAGGGGAGGGTTTGGGGGTGCCCTGAGCCCCCCTTTTCCCCCCCTTTTCCCCCCCTTTTCCCCTCAGGTGCTGGTTGAGGCCTCAGGCTCTGCCTGACTTGGGGAGTTTGGGGGGGTGTGTAGCTCTAGGAAGGTTTTAGGGGTTCAGGGGTAGGTTTAGTGGTTCAGGTGAGGGTTTAGGGGTTCAGGGGTGGGTTTAGGGGTTCAGGGGTGGGTTTGGGGGTGCCCTGAGCCCCCCTTTTCCCCCTTTTCCCCTCAGGTGCTGGTTGAGGCCTCAGAGCTCTACCTGAGCCAGAGGGTCTGGGGGTCTCTGGTTGTGTGTGTGGGTCTAGGAAGGTTTTAGAGGTTCAGGTTAGTTTTAGGGGTTCAGGGGTGGGTTTAGGGGCTCAGGGTGAGGGTTTAGGGGTTCAGGGGAGGGTTTGGGGGTGCCCTGAGCCCCCTTTTCCCCCCTTTTCCCCTCAGGTGCTGGTTGAGGCCTCAGGGCTCTACTGAGTTGGGGAGTTGGGGGTGTGGGTGTGTGGTGTGTGTGTTTAGGAAGGTTTTAGGGGTTCAGGGTGAGTTTTAGTGCTTCAGGTGAGGGTTTAGGGGCTCAGGGTGAGGTTTGGGGGTTCAGGGGAAGGTTTGGGGGTGCCCTGAGCCCCCCTTTCCCCCCCTTTTCCCCTCAGGTGCTGGTTGAGGCCTCAGAGCTCTGCCTGAGTTGGGGAGTTTGGGGGGTGTGTGTGTGTTTAGGAAGGTTTTAGGGCTTCAGGGTGAGTTTTAGTGCTTCAGGTGAGGGTTTAGGGGCTCAGAGGGGGGTTTGGGTGTTCAGGGTGGGTTTGGGGGTGCCCTGAGCCCCCCTTTTGCCCCCTTTTCCCTTCAGGTGCTGGTTGAGGCCTCAGGGCTCTACCTGAGTTGGGGAGTTTGGGGGGTGTGTGTGGGTCTAGGAAGGTTTTAGGGGTTCAGGGTGAGTTTTAGTGGTTCAGGTGAGGGTTTAGGGGCTCAGGGTGAGGTTTGGGGGTTCAGGGGTGGGTTTGGGGGTGCCCTGACCCCCCCTTTTCCTCCCCTTTTCCCCCCTTTTCCCCTCAGGTGCTGGTTGAGGCCTCAGGGCTCTGCCTGAGTTGGGGAGTTTGGGGGTGTGTGTGTGTTTAGGAAGGTTTTAGGGGTTCAGGGTGAGTTTTAGTGCTTCAGGTGAGGGTTTAGGGGCTCAGAGGAGGGTTTGGGGGTTCAGGGGTGGGTTTGGGGGTGCCCTGAGCCCCCCTTTTCCCCTCCTTTTCCCCTCAGGTGCTGGTTGAGGCCTCAGAGCTCTACCTGAGCCTGAGGGTCTGGGGAGTCTCTTGTTGTGTGTGTGGGTCTGGGAAGGTTTTAGGGGTTCAGGGGTGGGTTTAGGGGCTCAGGGTGAGGTTTGGGGGTTCAGGGGAGGGTTTGGGGGTGCCCTGACCCCCCCTTTTCCCCCCCTTTCCCCCCCTTTTCCCTTCAGGTGCTGGTTGAGCCCTCAGGGCTCTGCCTGAGTTGGGGAGTTTGGGGGGGTGTGTAGCTCTAGGAAGGTTTTAGGGGTTCAGGGGTAGGTTTAGTGGTTCAGGTGAGGGTTTAGGGGTTCAGGGTGAGGTTTGGGGGTTCAGGGGAGAGTTTGGGGGTGCCCTGAGCCCCCCTTTTGCCCCCTTTTCCCTTCAGGTGCTGGTTGAGGCCTCAGGGCTCTACCTGAGTTGTGGAGTTTGGGGGTGTGTGTGGGTCTGGGAAGGTTTTAGGGGTTCAGGGTGAGTTTTAGTGCTTCAGGTGAGGGTTTAGGGGCTCAGGGTGAGGTTTGGGGGTTCAGGGGTGGGTTTGGGGGTGCCCTGAGCCCCCCTTTTACCCCCCTTTTCCCCCCTTTTCCCCTCAGGTGCTGGTTGAGGCCTCAGAGCTCTACCTGAGTTGGGGAGTTTGGGGGGGTGTGTGTGTTTAGGAAGGTTTTAGGGGTTCAGGGGTAGGTTTAGTGGTTCAGGTGAGGGTTTAGGGGTTCAGGGGTGGGTTTGGGGTGCCCTGAGCCCCCCTTTTCCCCCCCTTTTCCCCCCCTTTTCCCCTCAGGTGCTGGTTGAGCCCTCAGGGCTCTGCCTGAGTTGGGGAGTTTGGGGGTGTGTGTAGCTCTAGGAAGGTTTTAGGGGTTCAGGGTGAGTTTTAGTGGTTCAGGTGAGGGTTTAGGGGTTCAGGGTGAGGGTTTGGGGGTTCAGGGGTGGATTTAGGGGTGCCCTGAGCCCCCCTTTTCCCCCCCTTTTCCCCTCAGGTGCTGGTTGAGGCCTCAGAGCTCTACCTGAGGGTCTGGGGGGGGTCTCTGGTTGTGTGTGTGGGTCTGGGAAGGTTTTAGGGGTTCAGGGGTGGGTTTAGGGGCTCAGGGTGAGGTTTAGGGGTTCAGGGGTGGGTTTGGGGGTGCCCTGACCCCCCCTTTTCCTCCCCTTTTCCCCCCTTTTCCCCTCAGGTGCTGGTTGAGCCCTCAGAGCTCTGCCTGAGTTGGGGAGTTTGGGGGTGTGTGTGGGTCTAGGAAGGTTTTAGGGGTTCAGGGTGAGTTTTAGTGGTTCAGGTGAGGGTTTAGGGGCTCAGGGTGAGGGTTTGGGTGTTCAGGGGTGGATTTAGGGGTGCCCTGACCCCCCCTTTTCCCCCCCTTTTCCCCTCAGGTGCTGGTTGAGGCCTCAGGGCTCTACCTGAGTTGGGGAGTTTGGGGGGGTGTGTGGGTCTAGGAAGGTTTTAGGGGCTCAGGGTGAGGCTTGGGGGTTGAGGGCGGCTTTGGGGGTGCCCCGACCCCCCCTTTTCCCCCCCTCCCCAGGTGCTGTCGGAGGCCTCGGGCCGTTACCTGAGCTGCAGCAGTGGCCGCAGCTTCCGCTCGGTTCGCGAGCGCTGGTGGTACGTGGCCCTCAGCAAGTGTGGGGTGAGTGAGTGATTTTTTCCCCCCCCTCTCCCTGCACCCCCAAAACCCCCTTGGGGAACCCCCAAACCTTTGGGGGACCCCCCTGAGCACCCCGAAAAACCAATAGGGTGATGGGTTGGAGCTGGAGTACGAGATGGTGTTGACCAACGGGCAGTCCTTCTGGACCAGACACTTCTCGGCCGATGAGTTCGGTGAGGATTGAGGGGGACAGTGGGATTTGGGGGGGGCTGGGGGTGGATTGGGGGGTCTGAGGGTGGATTTGGGGGTGTGGGAAGGGGATTTGGGGGTTTGGAGGGGGTTTGGGGAGGTTGGAGTGGATTTAAGGGCCTGAGGGTGGATTTGGGGGTGTGGGAAGGAGATTTGGGGGGGTCTGGGATGGATTTGAGGGTCTAAGAGGGGAGTTTGGGGGTGGATTTGGGGGCCTGGGAGGGGCTTTGGGGAGTCTGGGGCGGATTTAGGGGGGTGGGAGGGGGATTTGGGGGGTCTGGGAGGAGATTTGGGGGGTCTGGGAGGGGATTTGGGGGGTCTGGGGGTGGATTTGGGGGGCTGAGCGTGGATTTGGGGGCCTGGGAAGGGGGTTTGGGGGTGTGGGAGGTGGGATTTGGGAGTCTAGGAGGGGCTTTGGGGCCCTGGGAGGGGGTTTAGGGGTCTAGGAGGAGATTCGGGGGGGGTCTGGGGTGGGCTTGGGGGTCTGAGAGGGGGCTTTGTGGGTCTGGGAAGGGGATTTGAGGGGTTGGAGGGGGATTGGGGGAGCTGGGGGTGGATTTGGGGGCCTGGGGTGGATTTGGGGGGGTCTAGGAGGGGATTTTTGGGGGGATGAGGGGGTTGGAGGGGCTAACGGCTGGATTTGGGGGGGTCTAGGAAGAGGATTTGGGGGTCTGGGAGGGGGTTTGAGGGTCTGGGGGGTGGATTTGGGGCTCTAAGAGGAGAGTTGGGGGGGTCTGGGGGGTGGATTTGGGGCCTAGGAGGGGATTTGGGGCTCCGGGAGGTGGTTGGGGGGGCTCAGGGCTTTACTTGAGAGCATCGAGGGCTGGATTTGGGGGGGTCAAGAGGAGTGGGGGGTGCCCTGTCTTTCTTTCGGGGGGTTCCCTGGGTGTGGGGGGGTCACCCCATCTCTAACCCTGTGACCCCCCAAACCCCCTGAACCCCCCGAAAGGGATCCTGGAGACCGACATCACCTTCCTCCTCATCTTCGCCCTCATCTTCCTCGTCTCCTGCTACTTCGCCTGTGAGTTGGGGGGAGCCCTGAGGGGGTTCAGGGGGTGTCCTGGGGTGAGGGGGTGTCCCGGTTTGGGGGTGACTCCTTGTGACCCCCCTCCCCGAACCCCCAGACCTGCTGAAGGGCCGACAGCTGCTTCATACAACGTACAAGATGTTCATGGCGGCCGCAGGGGTCGAAGGTGAGAGGAGAGAGTTTTGAGGGGGCTTGGGGGGGGTCTTTGGGGGGTCTTGGGGGTCTAGGAGGGGGATTTGAGGGGCTGAGAGGGGGATTTGAGGGTCTGGGGGGGGTATTTGGGGGTCTCAGGGGGGATTTGGGGGTCTGGGAAGGGGATTTGAGGGTCTTGGGGGGTATTTTTGGGGCTCAGGGGGGATTTGGGGGTTTGGGAGGGGGATTTGAGGGTCTAGGGGGTGGATTTGAGGGTCTTGGGGGATATTTGGGGGGTTGAGAGGGGGGTTTGGGGGTCTAGGGGGATATTTGGGGGTCTGGGAGGGGGATTGGGGGGGCTCAGAGGGGATTTGGGGGTCTGGGAGAGGGATTTGAGGGTCTAGGGGGATATTTGGGGTGCTCAGGGGGGATTTGAGGGGCTAACAGGTGGATTTGGGGCCCTGGGAGGGGTTTGGGGGTCTATGAGGGGGATTTGGGGGTCTAGGGGGATATTTGGGGGGTCTAAGAGAGGTATTTGGGGGTCTCAGGTGGGATTTTGGGGTCTAGGGGGATATTTTGGGGGCTGAGAGGGGGATTTGAGGGTTTAGGGGGGATATTTGGGGGGCTCAGGGGGGATTTGGGGGTCTGGGAGGTGGATTTGAGGGTCTAGGGGGATATTTGGGGGTCTGGGAGGGGGATTTGGGGGTCTGGGGGGGGATTTGAGGGGCTCAGGGGGGATTTGGGGCACTGAGAGGGGGATTTGGAGGTCTGGGGGGGATTTGAGGGGCTCAGGGGGGATTTGGGGGTCTGGGAGGGGGATTTGAGGGTCTAGGAGGGGGATTTGGAGGTCTAGGGGGATATTTGGGGGGCTGAGAGGGGGATTTGGGGGTCTTGAGGGGGATTTGGGGGTCTGGGGGGATATTTTGAGGGCCCAGGGTGGGATTTGGGGTTCTAGGAGGGGGATTCAGGGGTCTGAGAGATGGATTTTGGGGTCTGGGGGGGGTAGTTGAATCTCTAAGGGGTGGGTTTGGGGCTCTGGAGCACCATTTGGGGCCTAAGAGGGGGATTTGGGGCCTAAGAGGGGGATTTGAGGGCCCAGGAGGGGAACTTGGGGGTCTGGGGGGTTGGATTTGGGGGGGTCAGGGGTTCAATATTTTGGGGGGTTCAATATTATTGCCACTCTTCCCAGTGCTGAGCCTCCTGGTGGGCTGCGTCCACTGGGGTCGTTACGCCAGCGACGGGGTCGGCAGCGCCAGCCTCAAGGTCCTGGGTGCGTGCGAGGGCCTCGTGCGACGCACGGCGGGGCCTCCAAAGCCTCGTGCGACACACAGGGGGGGGGGTCCCCGAGTCCTTGTGCGACGCACGAGGAGGCACCGGGTGCGACACAAAGGGGGGGAAACAGCTCCTTGTGGGACATATGGGGGTCGCATGAGTCCTCGTGCGACGCACAGGGATGCACGTAGAGCTCCTCGTATGAGGCATAGGGACACACTGGAGTTGTCCGAGTCCTCGTGCGACGCACAAGGACGCACATAGAGCTCTTTGCATGAGGTGTGGGGACACATGGGGGTCATCCGAGTCCTCGTGCGACGCACAAGGATGCACATAGAACTCCTCCTATGAGTCATAGGGACACACAGGGGTTGTCCAAGTCCTCGTGCGACGCACAAGGATGCACATAGAGCTCTTCATACGAGGTGTGGGGACACATGGGGGGTTATCCGAGTCCTCGTGCGACGCACAAGGATGCACATAGAGCTCCTCATATGAGTCACAGGGACACATGGGTGTTATCCGAGTCCTCGTGCGACGCACAAGGACGCACATAGAGCTCTTCATACGAGGTGTGGGGACACATGGGGGGTTATCCGAGTCCTCGTGCGACGCACAAGGATGCACATAGAGCTCCTCATATGAGTCATAGGGACACATGGGTGTTATCCGAGTCCTCGTGCGACGCACAAGGATGCACATAGAGCTCTTCATACGAGGTGTGGGGACACATGGGGGGTTACCCGAGTCCTCGTGCGACGCACAAGGATGCACATAGAACTCCTCCTATGAGTCATAGGGACACACAGGGGTTGTCCGAGTCCTCGTGCGACGCACAAGGACGCACATAGAGCTCTTTGCATGAGGTGTGGGGACACATGGGGGGTTACCCGAGTCCTCGTGCGACGCACAAGGATGCACATAGAGCTCTTTGCATGAGGTGTGGGGACACATGGGGGTCATCCGAGTCCTCGTGCGACGCACAAGGATGCACATAGAACTCCTCCTATGAGTCATAGGGACACACAGGGGTTGTCCGAGTCCTCGTGCGACGCACAAGGATGCACATAGAGCTCTTCATACGAGGTGTGGGGACACATGGGGGGGTTACCCGAGTCCTCGTGCGACGCACAGGGATGCACATAGAGCTCCTCATATGAGTCACAGGGACACATGGGGTGTTATCCGAGTCCTCGTGCGACGCACAAGGACGCACATAGACCTCCTTCCATGAGGCGTGGGGATGCATGGGGGGGGTCATCCGAGTCCTCGTGCGCCGCACGGGGGGGTCCCGGTGCCCGTGCCAGCCGCCCTCTCCCCCTCAGCCAAGCTGCTCTTCTCCGTCAGCTTCCTCATCTTCCTCCTCATGCTCATCCTCCTGGGCAAGGGCTTCACCGTCACCAGGTGAGGCCGTGGGGCGGCCATGGGGCAGCCATGGGGCAGTTGGGGGTCTCTAGGAGGGTCTGGGGGTCTCTAGGAGGGTCTGGGGGTCTCTAGAAGGGTCTTGGGGTCTCTAGGAGGGTCCTGGGGGTCTCTAGGAGGGTCTGAGGGGCTCTAGATGTGTCCTGAGGGGCTCTAGAAGGGTCTGGGGGTGTCTAAAAGGGGCTCTAGGAGGGTCCTGGGGGTCTCTAGGAGGGTCCGGGGGCCTTGAGAAGGGTCTGGGGGGTCTCTAGAAGCTTCTGGGGGTCTCTAGGAGGGTCTGGGGGTCTCTAGGAGGGTCCTGAGGGTCTCTAGAAGGGTCTGGGGGTGTCTAGAAGGGTCCTGAGGGTCTCTAGGAGGGTCTGGGGGTCTCTAGAAGGGTCTGGGGGTCTCTAGAAGGGTCCTGAGGGTCTCTAGGAGGGTCTGGGGGTCTCTAGGAGGGTCTTGGGGTGTCTAGAAGGGTCCTGAGGGTCTCTAGGCGGGTCTGGGGGGTGTCTAGAAGGGTCTTGGGGTCTCTAGGAGGGTCTGGGGGTGTCTAGAAGGGTCTTGGGGTCTCTAGGAGGGCCTGGGGGTCTCTCGGAGGGCCTGGGGGCTCCAGAGGGGTCTGGGGGGGGGCTGTGGGGCGGCCGTGGGGCAGCTGTGTCCCCCCTACCCACCCCAACCAGGGGCAGGATCAGTGCGGGAGGCTCCGTGCGGCTCTCGGTTTACATCACCCTCTACGGCATCGCCCACGTCGCGCTGCTCACCTACGAGGCCGAGGTGGGACCCCCGAGACCCCCCATGACACCCCCTAACCCCCCAAGCCTTCCAGGCTCAGTCCTTTTCCCCCTGAGGGTTTATTTGGGGTTGGGGTCTCTGTCCTTTCCCTCTGGATGTACTTGGGGGGGTTGGAGGCTCCTTTCTTTCCCTCTATGAGGGTTTATTTAGGGTTGGGGTCTCCATCCTTTCCCTCTTCAGCCATATTTGAGGGTTGGAGTCTCTGTTCTTTCCCTCTATGAGGGTTTCTTTGGGGTTGGGGTCTCCATCCTTTCCCCTTGAGGGTTATTAGGGGTTTGGGGTCTCCATCCTGAGGGTTTATTTGGGGTTGGGGTCTCGGTCCTTTCCCCCTGAGGGTTTATTTGGGGGGTTGGAGGCTCCTTTCTTTCCCTCTATGAGGATTATTTGGGGTTGAGGCCTCAGTCCTTTCCCCCTGAGGGTTTATTTGGGGTTGGGGTCTCAGTCCTTTCCCCCTGGATGTACTTGGGGGGGTGGAGGCTCCTTTCTTTCCCTCTATGAGGGTTTATTTGGGGTTGAGGTCTCAGTCCTTCCCCCTTAAGGTTTATTTGGGTTTTGGGGTCTCCATCCTTTTCCCCCTGAGGGTTTATTTAGGGTTGGGGTCTCCATCCTTTCCCTCTTCAGCCATATTTGAAGGTTGGAGTCTCTGTTCTTTTCCCCCTGAGGGTTTATTTGGGGTTTGGGGTCTCCATCCTTTCCCTCTTCAGCCATATTTGAAGGTTGGAGTCTCTGTTCTTTCCCTCTATGAGGGTTTATTTGGGGTTGGGGTCTCCATCCTTTCCCCTTGAGGGTTTGTTTGGGTTTGGGGTCTCAGTCCTTCCTCCCTAGATGCACTTGGGGGGTTGAGGTCCCGGTCCTTTCCCTCTGGACATACTTAGGGGGTTGGAGGCTCCTTTCTCTCCCTCTCTGAGGGTTTATTTGGGGTTGGGGCCTCCGTCCTTTTCCCCCTGAGGGTTTATTTGGGGTTGGGGCCTCGGTCCTTCCCCTGGAGGGTATTTAGGGGTGTCTGTGCCCCCCCAGTTCTTCGACCCTGCGCGGGTGCTGTACACCTACGAGTCCCCGTGCGGCTACGGGCTGATCGCCCTGCAGGCCCTGGCCTTCCTCTGGTTCTGCGCCGCCGTCCTCCTCACCCTCAAGCGCGTCCCCGACAAGCAGCCCTTCTACCTGCCCTTCTTCGCCGCCTACTCCCTCTGGTGAGGCCAAACACGCTAAAAACACGCTAAAAACACGCCTGGACGTGGCTAAAACACGCAAAAAAAAAAAAACATGGCGGAGCACAGAATGCAGCAGCTCTCCTTCTTCCCTCAGGTCCTTCTTCCCTCAGGTCCTTCTTCCCTCAGGTCCTTCTCCTCCAGGTCCTTCTTCTCTCAGCTCCTTCTCCCTCAAGTCCTTCTCCCTCAAGTCCTTCTCCCTCAGGTCCTTCTTCTCTCAGGTCCTTCTTCCCTCAGGTCCTTCTTCCCTCAGGTCCTTCTCCTCTCAGGTCCTTCTTCCCTCAGGTCCTTCTCCTCCAGGTCCTTCTCCTTCAGGTCCTTCTCCTCTCAAGTCCTTCTCCCTCAGCTCCTTCTCCCTCAGCTCCTTCTCCCTCAGCTCCTTCTCCTCTCAAGTCCTTCTTCCCTCAGGTCCTTCTCCCTCAGATCCTTCTTCCCTCAGCTCCTTCTCCCTCAGCTCCTTCTCCTCCCTCAGGTCCTTCTCCCTCAGGTCCTTCTCCCCTCAGGTCCTTCTCCCCTCAGGTCCTTCTCCTTCAGGTCCTTCTCCCTCAGATCCTTCTTCCCTCAGGTCCTTCTCCTTCAGGTCCTTCTCCCTCAGATCCTTCTCCCCTCAGGTCCTTCTCCTTCAGGTCCTTCTCCCTCAGATCCTTCTTCCCTCAGGTCCTTCTCCCTCAGATCCTTCTTCCCTCAGGTCCTTCTGCTTCAGGTCCTTCTGCTTCAGGTCCTTCTCCTCTCAGGTCCTTCTTCCCTCAGGTCCTTCTTCTCTCAGGTCCTTCTCCCCTCAGGTCCTTCTCCTCCAGGCCCTTTCCAGACTTCTCCCAGTCTGGAGCTGCTCAGGGTTTGTTGTGCCCCAAGCGCCATTTTGGGCCTCGTTAAGCCTCATCCCGTTGGATCCAGATCCCAGAGACTTCCCAGAGAAAGAGCACCAGAGCTGGGGAAGAAGGGGCTGGAGGAGAAGAGGAGCTGCTGAGAGAGGAGGAGGAGGAGGCTGAGGGGGACACCTCGTTGCTCTTTTCCCCTGAGAGAAAGGGGAAGGAACTGGACTCTTCTCTCAGGGAACAGGACAAAATGGCCTCCAGCTCCTCCAGGGGAGGCCCAGGGTGGACATGAGGGGAAAACTCTTCGTGGGAAGGATCGTTGAGGGCTGGAAAAGGGAAGATGGTCGATTCGCCTTCCCTGGAGGTGTTTAAGGGAGGGGAGGACGAGGTCCTGAGGGACATGGGGCAGTGTTCGATGGGAACGATCGGACTCCATGATCCTGTGGGTCTCGTCCAACCTGATTATTCTATGAGACACCATGAGACACCTCAACACACCTCAATGTTCCTTGACACATGTGAACAGGCCCTGACGTGCGTGAACAGGCCCTGATGTGCGTGAACAGGCCCTGTCACACTTAAACAGGTCCTGACACACTCGAACAGGCCCTGACGTGTGTGAACAGGCCCTGACGTGTGTGAACAGGCCCTGACACACTTAAACAAGCCCTGATATGTGTGAACAGGCCCTGAAATGCATGAACAGGCCCTGACAAGTGTGAACAGGCCCTGACACACTCGAACAGGCCCTGAAATGCATGAACAGGCCCTGACAAGTGTGAACAGGCCCTGACACACTTGAACAGGCCCTGACACATGTGAACAAGGCCCTGACATGCGTGAACAGGCCCTGACAAGTGTGAACAGGCCCTGACACACTTGAACAGGCCCTGACACATGTGAACAAGGCCCTGACATGTGTGAACAGGCCCCGATGCACGTGAACAGGACCAGATGCACGTGAACAGGCCCTGACATACTCGAACAAGCCCTGACACATGTGAACAGGCCCTGACATGCGTGAAGAGGCCCTGACACACTCGAACAAGCCCTGACACACTCGAACAGGCTCTGAAACACTTGAACAAGCCCTGCCACGGGTGCACAGGCCCCGACACGCGTGTTGTCGTTCCCCCTGCCCAGGTTCCTGGCGGTGCCGGTGACGGCTCTGGCTGCCAACTTCGGGATCCCCAAGTGGGCGCGAGAGAAGCTGGTGAACGGCATCCAACTGGGGACACACCTCTATGCACACGGAGTCTTCCTGGTGAGCCCGGGGGGGGCACCCCAAAACTGACCCCCCCCCCAGGAACCCCAAAACCTGACAACCCACCATGGGAACCACCCTGAGAAGCCCCAAACTGGGATCCGACTGGATCCAACTGGGGACACACCTGACCTGAGAGTCCCCACAAAACCCTGAGCCTAGAGGGAGGACCCCCCCAAACCTTGAGCCTTGAAGGATCCCCCCAAAACCTGCCTCCTCCTTCAGGGACCCCCAAACCCTGAACCTAGAGGGTCCCCCAAATCCTGAGCCCTGGGGATCCCCCCCAAACCCTGAGCCTAGAGGGAGGACCCCCCCAAACCCTGAGCCTAGAGGGGAGACCCCCAAAACCTGCCTCCCCATTCAGAGTCCCCAATCCCTGAGCCTAGAGGAAGGACCCCCCCAAACCCTGAGCCTTGAAGGATCCCCCCCAAAACCTGCCTCCTCCTTCAGGGACCCCCAAACCCTGAGCCTAGAGGGAGGACACCCCAAACCCTGAGCCCAGAGTCCCCCCCAAATCATGAGCCTAGAGGGAGGACTCCCCAGACCCTGAGCCTAGAGGGTCCCTCAAAAACCCTGAGTCTAGAGGGAGGACCCCCCAAACCCTGAGCCTAGAGTCCCCCCCAAATCCTGAGCCTAGAGGGAGGACTCCCCAAACCCTGAGCCTAGAGTCCCCCCCAAACCCTGAGCCTAGAGGGGAGACCCCAAACCCTGAGCCCAGAGTCCCCCCCAAATCATGAGCCTAGAGGGAGGACTCCCCAGACCCTGAGCCTAGAGGGTCCCTCAAAAACCCTGAGTCTAGAGGGAGGACCCCCCAAACCCTGAGCCTAGAGTCCCCCCCAAATCCTGAGCCTAGAGGGAGGACTCCCCAAACCCTGAGCCTAGAGTCCCCCCCAAACCCTGAGCCTAGAGGGGAGACCCCAAACCCTGGGCCTAGAGTCCCCCCCAAATCATGAGCCTAGAGGGAGGACTCCCCAAACCCTGAGCCTAGAGGGGAGACCCCATAAACCCTGGGCCTAAGGGGTCCCTCAAACCCTGAGTCTACAGGGGGGGCCTCCCCAAAAACCCTGACCTGAGAGTCCCCCCAAAAACCCTGAGCCTAGAGGGTCCCTCAAACCCCTGAGCCTAGAGGGTCCCCCAAACCCTGAGCCTTGAAGGGTTCCCCCCCAACCCGTGAGCCTAAGGGGTCCCCAAACCCTGAAACTAGAGGGAGGACCCCCCCCCAAACCCTGAGCTGAGTGGGGGGGGGGTGTCCCCCTAAAAAAGTGTGTGTCCCCCCCCCCAGGTGATGACGCGTCCCTCGGCCGCCAACAAGAACTTCCCTTTCCACGTGCGGACGGCGCAGATCGGCTCGGCCGGGGGGGAACCCCGAAAACCCTTCCCCCCCCCGCCCCCCCACCCCCCCCGGCACGGCTACGGCAACGTGGCCTTCATCAGCGACTCGCTCCCCAACTTCACCGAGCTCTTCGACATCGCCCCCCCCAGCGTGAGACACACCCCCAAAAATAATATGGGGGGGGGGGGAACCCCAACATCTTGGGGAACCCCAAATGGGGAGGGGGGGGAGGGAGGGGGCAGAATGGAAGGGAGTCAACAAAATGGAGGAGAACCCCCAAAACATGGGAGGGGGGGGGAATCAACAAAGTGGAGGGAGGGACCCCAAAACATGGGAGGGGGGGATCCCAACATTGGGAGGGAGAGGAATCATCAGAATGGAGGGAGGAGGGACCCCAAAATGGAAGTGGGGGGGGAGGAATCAACAAAATGGAGGGAGAGGAATCATCCAAATGGAAAGAGGGTCCCCAAAATGGAGGGGAAGGGACCCCAAAATGGAGGAGGGGGATCAACAAAATGGAGGGAGGGGGAAACCTAAAATGGAGGGGGGGGGGTCCCCAAAATGGAGGGAGGACGGTCCCCAAAATAGGGGGGAGACCCCAAAATGGAGGGAGAGGAATCACTAAAATGGAGGGGAGGGGGATCCCCAAAATGGAGGGAGAGGGATCATCAGAATGGAAGGAGGAGGGACCTCAAAATGAAGGGAGGGGAATCGTCAAAATGGAGGGGAATGGACCCCAAAATGGAGGGGAAGGGACCCCAAAATGGAGGGGAGGGACACCCCAAAAATAGAGGGGGAGGGACCCCAAAATGGAGGGAGAAGAATCACTAAAATGGAGGAAGAGGGTCAACAAAATGGAGGGAGGGGGACCCCAAAATGGAGGCCCCTTCCCCCCCAACCCTCTCTCTCCCTCCCCCCCCCCCAGGTGAGGAGTCGGGGTGAGGAGGAGGTGCCCCCCCCCGGGCCCCTGGTGACGACGACGGATTTCGGGGTCCCCCCCAAGGAGCCCCCTCGCCCCCCTCCCCCGGCCCTGCCCCCCTACACCGAGTACTTCAGCGTCCACACGGGGGGGGCCCCAGCCTAGCACCCCAAACATGGGGGGGACCCCAAATCTGACCCATGGGGAACCCTAAACTGGGAGAGGGGAGTGAATCTGACCCATTGAGCCCCAAATCTGACCCATTGGGCCCCAAATCTGACCCATAGAGACCCTAAACTGGGGAGGGGAGTGAATCTGACCCATTGAGCCCCAAATCTGACCCATTGAGCCCCAAATCTGACCCATTGGACCCCAAATCTGACCCATAGAGATCCTAAACTGGGAGAGGGGGATGAATCTGATCCATTGACCCCCAAATCTGACCCATGGGGACCCCAAATCCTGCCCCATAGAGACCCCATAGGGACCCCAAACTGGGAGAGGGGAGTGAATCTGACCCATTGAACCCCAAATCTAACCCATTGAGCCCCAAATCTGACCCATTGGACCCCAAATCTGACCCATAGAGACCCTAAACTGGGGAGGGGGATGAACCTGACCCATTAAACCCCAAATCTGACCCATTGACCCCTGAATCTGACCCATGGAGACCCGAATCTACTCCATTGACCCCCAAATCTGACCCATGGGGACCCCAAACCCTGCCCCATAGAGACCCTAAACTTGGGGGTGGGATGAATCTGACCCATTGAACCCCGAATCTGCCCCATTGACCTCCAAATCTACTCCATGGGGACCCTGAACCTGCCCCATTGACCCCCAAACCCGCCCCATTGAACTCCGAACCTACTCCATGGGGACCCCAAATCTACCCCATAGAGACCCCCCCAACCCCTTCCCCCCCCCCCCGTTCAATTTTTGGCGGGAACGATTTTGGCCAAAATAAAGCCATTTCTGCTCTTTCCACTTGGCGTCCTCCCCCGCCGGGGG
>JAUMJK010002125.1:0-34488 GCA_033558105.1 Coccyzus lansbergi
GGCGCGTGGGTGGGCGGGGGCCACGAGCGAAGGGGGGAAGACGCAGCGTTGGGCGCATGCGCGTTACCGACGGCTCGGCCTCGCCCCTCCCCTCGGGTGCGCGCAGGTGGGCGGAGAGGCCGGGGTGGGCGTGGCCTCAAGGGACGGGCCCCCGCCCCCGAGCCCGGCGCATGCGCAGTGGGCGGGGCGGGGCTGGGTCCGAGGGGTTGGAGGGGGGGGGGGGAGTTGGTGGTGGTGGTGGCGACGGCGGCGCGCGCGCGGGAAGTCGTTCCGGGCGCGCGTGGGGGGGCGCATGCGCGGCGGGCGCGGGGCGGGGGGGGAAGTGGAGCGGGCGCGCGCGGCGCCTTTTCCGGCGGCGCGGGGCTGAGCAGGGAGCGGCGCGCGGAGCCCGGCGGCCTGAGGTACCCACCCCGCGGCCCCCCGGCCTTCTCCTCCTCTCCCTCCCTCCCTCCCTCCCTCCCTCCCTCCCTCCCTCCCACCTCCTCCTCCTCTCCCGTTTCCCCGTCCTCGCCGCCTCGCCTCACGCTCTCCTCCCTTTCCCCCTTTTCCAGGCGAGGACGCGGAAGCGCCCGCACCCATGAGCTGATTCGGCGAGGCGAGGAGCCGGGCGGAGCCGCAGCCTCGGGCCCGGCGGAGGGCGGACGGGAGCCTCTCCCCCCTTCCTCAACCCCCTCGCCCCCCGTCCCTCCACGCGCCCCCAACCGCCTCCGGCCCTGCCCCGCGAGCCCCGAGCGGCCCCGCTCGGCCTCCCCCCCCCACCCCCCCCAACCCCGGCCCCCCGCGTCCCCGGGCCCTTGGATGCCGCCGAGATGGGGAAGGTGCTGTCCAAGATCTTCGGCAACAAGGAGATGCGGATCCTGATGCTGGGTTTGGACGCGGCCGGGAAAACCACCATCCTGTACAAACTGAAGCTGGGCCAGTCCGTCACCACCATCCCCACCGTGGGCTTCAACGTGGAGACGGTCACTTACAAAAACGTCAAGTTCAACGTGTGGGACGTCGGGGGCCAGGACAAGATCCGTCCCCTCTGGAGGCACTACTACACGGGCACGCAGGGTTTGATCTTTGTGGTGGACTGCGCCGATCGCGACCGCATCGACGAGGCCCGCCAGGAGCTCCACCGTATTATCAACGACAGGGAGATGCGGGACGCCATCATCCTCATCTTCGCCAACAAGCAGGACCTGCCCGATGCCATGAAACCCCACGAAATCCAGGAGAAACTGGGCCTGACCCGCATCAGGGATAGGAATTGGTACGTGCAGCCCTCCTGTGCGACCACGGGGGATGGACTCTACGAAGGGCTGACATGGTTAACATCCAATTATAAATCCTAATGAGAGAATAACTATTTAGTCTACAAAGAATTAAAGAGAAAAAAAAAACAAAACAAAACAAACAAAAAAACCCCCACAAAACAAAAAAGCAACCCACATGGCTTTCCAGAAGAACAATTCTCTACTGAAAAGAAAAAGCATCCATAGGATTATGATCACCTTTCTCCAGTTGCCGCCCTTCCCTTCTGCACACTTGACTGGATTCCTGTTTTAACTCTTCTCTCGCTTGGCGTTAGGATGCTCTAATCTCCGAATGTGACACGAACACAAGCACTAGATGCTATGGCAGACTTCCAGCAAACAGTATAAAGCACATTGTAGACTTGCTAAGTAACCTTTCTCTTTTTTTTTGGTTGGTTTTTTTTCTCCCCCTCTCGGGAGCCCTTCTGTTGGTTTAGGGGTGCTTGGGGGTGGCGGGGAGAAGGTTCCCGGTTTCAGTGTATGCTTTCTGGTTCTACTTTTTTGATTAAATATTTTTTTTTTCTTCTCTCACTTGCTGTAGATTGCTACTTTTTTGCATTCACGCAGAATATGTTGGTAGGTCTCCTTCATCTAGTAAACTGAAAGTTATTGCTTAAAATCAAACTGCAGTCTGTCTTTTTATATCAAGGGCTTTTTTTTTTTTTCTTAAAGAAAAGTTCTGTTAATCTGTAACTCGACAGTGACTCTTGCTCTGTCTTCATATCTCAGACTAAAACTTATATGGATTCTTGCCTAGCGATAGCGAGAATTACCGCTGTAACCTGTTTGAAGCACGCGATGTTAACTCGGTAATGTACGAACTGCTGTGAAATGTCAGCTGTGAAGTTCTGAACCATACATCATTGCATGAGAAGGGATGCAAATAACTTCCCCTACTGCATAGCAACCATTTAGCAAATAAGACAGGAATGATGTAATAGTTCCAGGGTAGATACTGTTAAGTTTTCGTCTCACATTGCTAACTTTTAAGCGATGTTTAGCTGCAGTTTTTACTGCTCGTGTCAGTCTCCGATTCAATGCGAGGTGGGTTCCTTCCACAAAACGCAGCAATAACGTCTAAGCACTGCAACAAGTTTTTACTTTAAATCACAAAAGTTTAGGGCAAAAATCTAGCACCAACTTGCCTGTCTTGCGATGGAGGTGAATTGCTTTCATCGCAAGACAGCTAAAGCATTTGAGGATTTCTCATTCTTTCCGATGTGCGTGTAGTGGAGAAAGAAGTTTTCCTTTCTTCTCTTCCGTTCCATAGGCGTGAGTTCCGTGCCGAGCTGTAATTTGGCTCGATAGCTCGGACATCTCTTAATTGAGGCAATCGCTTCGCTGTTTAGTTTTCGAAGATTTGATTGAACTCGTTGCAGTCCTTGCCCTCTGTCTCGGTAGCCATGTTGTTGCTGTAGTCCTGTAGGAAGGGAACTGTGTTGGATGTCTGAAGCCCATTGAGTAACGACTAATGAGAGTGGGGAGGAGAGAGAGAGTATACACGACTATGAATGTAAACTTCCATAATTAGTTCTTAAAGGGCAAGCAGCTCATTTGCCATATCACGGTTTGCAAATGTGACTGGCAAACAGAAAACCCCACCCAGAGCAGTGTTAGTATAAAAACCTTAAGTGTTAACACTGGGTGCAAAACATGATAAAGCAGCTGGTTCTTACTCAGCCTTAAGGATTAACTTCAGATTTCCTCAAGGAGTTAAACTCGATTGGGGAATTCTAGGAATGTATGCTACAAAACCAGAAGAAAATGGCTTTTTTTTTTTTTTTCTTTTTTAATTTTATTTTCCAAGGATATGAGTTTTACACGGAATTGGGGGCATTACACTACATTTCCGCAGTGTTGACTCTGCATGCTGAGTGCGTTGTATACGGAGCTCTTACCAAAGATGTATGGGAAGATAAAAATACTGGATTCACTTCTGCTATTGAATGCTTTGGACCACTTAACAGATCCTTTGGGATATGGTTCCAAGAGGCTCGTCTGGATGTGGGTTGCAGATGGGCCAGAATGGGTTCTTGCTGCTAGAAGACAGAGCACTGATTGACGCTAGGTCTTTGTCAGTTAGAGAGTCTGCAAGAGCTCAATGTCAAACAACTTGGAAATCTCGGCTCTACAGAAAAGGAGATGGGATTTTCCCCACCCAAGGCTCTTTGCCTTTGGAATATCATTGCTCTATTTTCTAGCTTTGGGTTGGTTTTTTTTTTCCTGTTGATGTAACTTAACGCATAGTGTGGTGGTATAAAGACTAAAAATACAAGAATATGGTTACTGTTTTCTTCTGGAGCATAAATAAAATAGCCAAGCACAAAGTAAATGCCTAAACTGGAAAACTTGAAGCTCTATTAGTGGTTCTTGAACTTTATTCTCACTCAACATGGAAACTTCAATAACTTCATTTCTCATCTCGGTTGATTTACTCTGTTTTCTCTTAAGTGCTGGGGGCAGACTTCTTTGCTAGACTTTGCATTAAGTTGAATTTGCGATTTTGTATTTCCTTAGCAACTTTGTTCTTCTGTTTTTGTAGGTGAAAGGAAACTGATTATACTTCTGATTTTTTTTTTTTTTAATGTCTCTTTTTTTTTTGGGGGGGTGGGGGTGGGGGGTGGGAGCAAGGTGGGGGAGAAAAAGTTACTGAAACATGTGGCAGAGACTTCAAAAATAAACGGCCAAACAAAACACAAAAGGTTTCACTTTCGACGTGTCCTTCACAGGTCGTAGCTTGAACCTCACCACCCATAAGTGGCTGCCAGGCAGCAAAGGTAGCTTGCAGGACGCAGTGTCGATCTGTAAAAGAAATCTGATCATTTAAAAACCAATCTGGAGTTTTTAAGCGCATCGATTTGTGTTCATGTGAATCTATGGAGTAAGTTTTGAATGGCGTTAATTGTGTCCGATCAGTGAATGAGTCTGTAGACTGTGATCTCCCTGACTAAAGTAAACAGGAATTTTGTGTTCTCAATATGGCTGTAGTGTTGATAAAGAACTAATAAGCAGAAAATAAAGCAATTATACAGCGGAGCTCTCTTGGTACGTTACTTATGTTTAATTATGAGAGAAAGAGCCAATATGGTGCTGGAGTAGAGCATTCTGCTGGCATAAAGAGATCTCTGTGCTGTATCCTGCAGTTTGGAAAGCCTGCAAGTCCTTTGAGAGGTAGATTAGTGCCTGGTTTTATGAGTGGGAAGGATGATCCCCCTCCAACACTTCCACTGGCATTCAACAATCTTTAGCAAACTTTGGTGTTTGATTTGTTTTTCCCCTGAACATTGGAAAGGTGAGAGAATGCGTAGGGGCCGTGGTGGAGCAGGATAGTGCTGTGGTTTACGGAAAACACTGGGAAGTGGTTGAAGAGGGCAGATGTTGGCTCCTGTGGAAAAGGCAGTGATGGAAAAAAGGGCCGATGAGTGAATAGGGGCACTTGTGAAGTGGCAGATGTGAAGTTGGGACGTCTCTGGTGTCTGAATGGGACACGAGTGAGCAGATAGAAGCCTTGGGCAGGTGTGGTGAGTCAGGCCCGGGGCAGGGGCTGGGGCCGAGCAGCAGGCTGGGCGCAGGCAGCGGGCACTGGTTGGTGCAGCAGCTGCCGTCCCATGGGGCCAAGGAGCAGCAGCGGTGTCACCGGAACCACCCACAGAGTTCAACCTCAACCGGGCTGTCAAGCGGCTGCTGGAGGTTTTGTGGCACCCACAGATGCAGGTGTAAGGCAGCACCAGCTGCTCAGAATTGTCTTCTTGGGAATCGCCCGGAGACACCATCCAGATGGACAGGAATACCTGGATGCAGGGGCGGTGGCACCGCAGCTGCAGTCCCCCCAAAGCCTTGTTCTTCCAGCGCATTCTGGCTCGGCTCTGTCTACCTGAATGTCGGTTTGAGGGTGTGGCTGTGTAAATGAACTTACTCTGACTTAATTAAAACTGCTTGGGGTTTGGAGACAAGGTTCCAGAAGAGTAAACTCAGGTCTCTCTCGTTACAGTAGCATTTCTCAAACTGTCTGTCCTTACCGTTGTCTGTTGGACCTTTCTCGTTGCAGCACTTGGCTCCAAGAGCACCCGTCCTGAACCCAGCCTCACACTTCCGCAGGGCTTTTTTTTTCCCCTAGTCCACATGGACGGCATTTGGAAAAAATATGCCTGTCGTCTTTAATTGGAAATTAACCCTGCTAATAGATCATCCTCCCAAAGGAACGTCTCTCGGTTTAAAAAAATCAGTTGCATCGTCAAAAAGCTGGCTGCAAGATCTGTGACAGCCGATAGCTTCACTGCTGGACCTGAGCGTTGTTTCTCTTTGCTGCTGGGAAGTGGGAATGGGAGAAGCAAGTACAGAACTTGCTCTGGAGTGTGCAAGCAGCCTCGGTGTGGGCGCCGTGACTCAGACTCCCTGCTAACACATGGTTGTGCTTTTTGACTTGGATTTGTTTCTAATATCTGTCCAGCCTAGTGAGCTCAGGATGTAGGAGCTGAAATCACCTCAGATTCGGTGCTTCCTGGAAAAAAACCAGCTTCTCCTTGCTTTAGGGGAAGTGCCAGCTTTGCAGGGCTGTTGGTGAATTAGGGGCACTTCCAGTTATGAGCTATGTTCCTCTTCTGAGCTCCTGAGCCCGACTCCGGTGCTGCTCCTGCAGATGATGCTCTCGGGACTCCAGGCTGAGGTGGGTGACTTGAGCATCACAACCCACCTCGCTTTCAAAACCCAAAGCAGCAACGTGGAACAGTGTAAATTTAGCCCTGCTGCTGGTTGGGAAGGGGTGAAGCGGGTGAGTCAGAGCCCTGTGGCAGCGAGGGGTGCGTCCCCAACGAGCTCCTGGGTGAACTGAGTACACAGAGCGCTGCCCAGGAAGTCACTTTTCTCTTGCTGAAGAACAGGTATCTCTTGCCTCCTTAAAAAAAGAAAGAAGGGGAGAAAAAAAAAAAAAAGTAGAGATGTGAGTCATTTGCTGAGTTCTTCAGCCTCGGTCTCACAGTGGTTTAACAGGCTCAGGCCCTTGCCTCGCCTCAAGATAAAGGTTTTGCCTTCCACTGGTTTCTTTAGCAGTGTCTTTTAGGACAGCACTAGGTAGAAAACACGCTTGAGCGGGATTTAATGGGTGTCTGGCTTGTGAGAGATGCAAATTAGTAACGCTTGAAAATTGAAAATGCTTAGAAATAATAGAATCATGGAATGGTTTGGGTTGGAAGGGACCTCAAAGCCCACCCAGTTCCACCCCTGCCACTGGCACGGACACCTCCCACTGGATCAGGGGCACCAAGCCCTATCCAACCTGGCCATGAACCCCTCCAGGGATGGGGCAGCCACCCCTGCTCTGGGCAACCCATTCCAGGGCCTCCCCACCCTCACAGCAAAACATTTCTCTTAAGATCTAACCTAAATCTCCCCTCTGTCAGCTGAAAACTGTTCCCTTTGTCCTAACACTGCACTCCCTGATCAAGAGACCCTCCTCAGCTTTCCTGTAGGCCCCTTTTAAGCACAGATGATGCTATTGACAAATAAATAATGCTTGAAACCCTTTTTCTTTCCTTAGGAGGACTCGGCTGAGGGCCAGCTCGAGGGTGAAGAGCCAACAGCTCCTGGCTTGGGACAGGAGCCCCTCGTGCCCCTACTGCTCCGCAGCTGTGGTGAAAACTCCCTCTGCGCTTTATGTGAGAAGAGAAGGAAGCCGAGGTGTAGATAACAGGCTGAACTCCTGAACTTGTCTCTGTGTCTGTGCCTAGAATGGATTCCTTGTTTGAAATATAATGGGGGGAGAGCAGTCTGGGCCAGGCACTGGCTTCGTCCCGAAGGTTGTTTCTCATGCAGCAGGAGGAGAGGTTTTCTCTCATTGTTCCAGGAGAAGAAAACTTGTGGAAATCTGAATGTTGTTTAGTTGCTTTCCTGCCGTGCACTCTTAATTCACATTTTAGGAGGGAAGTGAAAGGCCTTGAGGAGCTTTCTGTGTTTCCCTTTTGCAAACAGGGGCTGTGGTGGCGCAGGTGCTCACCCTGTGGCTGTCAACTTTCAGCTGCCGCCCATCAACGGACCGAGGTGCACCCGTGCACTTATCCCATTAGCTTAACAGGGGCTGGATCAGTCTGGAACTGCCCCAGCTCTTTGGGAAGCTTTTCCTATGGCTTTCAATCTGCTGTCCTAACTGTAACCAAACCCAGCGCTTGCCTTTCTCCATGGAGCAGGAAGCTTTTGCAGGAAAAGCAGAGATTTGGCTCCGTTTCTCCCTCCAAAACAAGCCTGTCTGTTTAAATGTTCGAATCGCATCCTATATGTGATGAAGATAGTCATATCTAGAGCGGCTGAGAGAACTGGGGTTGTTTAGCCTGGAGAGGAGGAGGCTGAGAGGAGACCTCATTGCTCTCTACAAGTACCTGAAAGGAGGTTGTAGAGAGGAGGGAGCTGGCCTCTTCTCCCAAGTGACAGGGGACAGGACAAGAGGGAATGGCCTCAAGCTCCGCCAGGGGAGATTTAGGCTGGAGATTAGGAGGAGGTTTTTCACAGAAAGGGTGATTGGGCATTGGAATAGGCTGCCCAGGGAGGTGGTTGATTCCCCTTCCCTGGAAGTGTTTAAGGCACGGGTGGACGAGGTCTTGAGGGACTTGGTTTAGTGTTAGATAGGAATGGTTGGACTAGAAGATCCGATGGGTCCCTTCCAACCTGGTTGTTCTGTGATTCTGTGATATTTTTGATCTAAAGAGGTGTTTCATCTGGGATGACCTGCACTGGGCTGGTTTTCAAGCCAGCACTGGAAATAAAAGTGTTTTTGAGGGGGCTACGAGAGGCAGCAGCAAGGCAGACGCTGAGGCTGCACCTGGTTTCTTCTTGCTGCTCAATACAAAAGTTCAGGAATAACTTCCCCAGCACCTGCTCGCTGGAAGAGGAGCCAAACTCAGCGAGGGCCGACGTGAAAGTGGCTGGCGTGCGGCGCTGCATTGTGGAAGGCGTTGAACTGCTGCCAGCGAGCTGTCCCTGGAACTTGCTCTGGCTCATCTTACAACCTTGGAGTTGTTAATGAATTCAAAGTCCTCCAGCCCTTGGCTCCAAGCATCTTGAGTATGTGGGGGGTGTGAGCCAGGGTCACCGCCGGCCCGGTCGGGATGGGATGCAGGCGATGCTCCTGGGCTGCTCCTGCGAGGCTCCCGTGGCTGCACAAGCGCCTTTCTGCCCCAGATCTGCTTCTGGCTGCGCTTGCTGCAGCTTTCCAGCCCTCTTTCAGGAGGGATGGGAATATTTCAGACCAGGGTAATGGCACGTTCCCCTTAAGTAATGCTGTCTGCAGCCTTGCAGCTGCAATCTCGGGATCTCAGCTCCTGCTTTACCTGTTTGGCTAATGCCTAAGAAAGAGATGATCTGCCTTTTCCCCTTGATGTGAGGTTACACTTTAAACTTAGTACAGCTTTTTTTTCCATCGTGGACCTTACGAATGATTTCTGCAGGGGGATACATCTCTCTCTGAAGCTGAGCCGCAGCTTTTCCACCTCGTTTGAAGCTGCCTATGGGTTTCTGTTACCGAGGGTCTCCAGGTTGTAGCCTGAAACCCCTTACTCAGGCATCACACTTGCTTTTGGTCATGGCTGCCTCTACACTGTGTCGTGGAGGAGAAGGAACTTCACAGCTTCTTCCAGGCTCCTGCTGTTGCTCCTGGCCCTCCTGGAAATGCTCCGAGTAGTGAAACAGGTTAATCGCGTTGATGCTGGAGGAGTGCTGGCATCTCAACTGGATCTATGGATTAACTTGTTCTTCCCAACTTCTCGGCAGCCTGATGCATTATTCAGCGGCCGGGGCTGCTTTCGGAAAAACTGGAGCTTCCCAGCACTTGAGGGTTTTATGAATTGTCGTCTCTCCTCTGAAGCTCACAGCTTCCTCCTCTCTTGGATTGCTAATGAACCACAGGCTGATTAATGCCTAGACCTGGAATCTTTTGCTGCTGGCTCCGTAGCCTGGAGAGGAGGCTTACGGCAAGCAGACTTACTACTGAGCTCCCACCCACCTCCCTGCGACCGCCTTTGGAAAAGAAGATGCTATTTAAGTCATCGGATCCATGGACACGTTTCACATCTGCCAGCTTGCCAGGTTGCTAAAAATATGTGTGGTGGCAGCAGCAGGGAAGGCTCCGGGACCGCCGCGCTGGGGCTGCGTGGGGACGAACCAGCCTGCCTACAAACCTGTAGTTCAAGCCGGGGCGCCTGTAGATGACAGATAGGGAGGGCGAGGTGACTCACAGAGAATAAATATCCTGTTGCACCCTCCTCGTAGGCAGCGATGTCTCAACAGAGCGATGGCAGATACAGGGAGGTGGGAGGAGTTCGCAGTCCCCTCCGTCAGCCCTGGTTTTCTTTTGCCTCCAGGTGTGAGAGTAAAATGGGGAAGGGCAGAAGCTGTGGTGGCTGAGTTGCTCCTGGGGGAGGCAGGGGATGGAGGAGAGGAAGGGGCTGGAGAACAGGCCTTATGAGGAGCAGCTGAGGAACTGGGGCTGTTTAACCTGAAGAAAAGGAGGCTGACGGGAGACCTCATTGCTCTCTGCAGCTCCCAGAAAGGAGATTGTGGTGAGGTGGGTGCTGGGCTCTTCTCCCAAGTCACAAGTGATGGAACAAGAGGAAACGGCCTCAAGTTGCACTAGGGGAGGTGTAGATTGGATTTTAGGAAAGATTTCTTTACTGAAAGAGTGGTGAAGCCCTGGCAGAGGCTGCCCAGGGCAGTGGTGGAATCTCCATCCCTCAAGGGGTTCAAAAAGAGTGCAGACGTGGCACTTCAAGACACACTTTAGCAGGCATGGTGGTGTTGGGCTGGATGAGCTTTAGACGTCCTTTCCAACCCAAACGATCATTCTATGGGGGCCCTGTGGAGGGTGGTGTGGATGGGAAGGTGACCAGTACCATACAGAGAGATAGAGCAGTGCCCAGGGGACTCCTCCTTCCTCAAATGCATTTATATCCTTGTGTTGCAATGGCAAAACCTGGATTGCTGCGTCATTTCTCATACCGTGATGACACCTTTGAGGTTCTGCCCGTGGAAGGCACCTGTAGGACCATCAGGTCCGAGATGATGATTTTCCATTGCCTCTGTTTCTTTGCTAATGTGTTATTGTCATAGCTCGTTCCCCATTTTGGAAACATAATTGAAATTATGCAAATGCTGGTGCGACAGTGGTGACGAGTGATGTGCTCAGTGGCCTGGTAGTGGCTCCATTCCAACATGAAGATGTTTTAGCATGAAAGCTCTGAGTCAGCTAGGGAGACTGTGGGGGCTCAGTCCTACTCCTGCTGTGGCTCCTGGTCCTGCCTGTGCCAAGCACTTTCTCCGTTGATGCTCGAAAATGTACACGAGAAGAGAAGGAAACCGAGGTGTAGATAACAGGCGAACTCCTGAACTTGTCTCTGTCTGTGTCTAGAATGGATTCCATGTTTGAAATATAATGGGGGGAATGCTGCCTGGGCCGGGCACTGGCTTTGTCCTGAAGGTTGTTTCTCATGCAGTACGAGAGGAAAACTTGTGGAAATCTGAAAGTTGTTTAGTTGCTTTCTGGCCGTGCACTCTTAGTTCACATTGCAGGAAAGGCTCGGAGAGAGCTTGCACTGCACTGTGCTGTCCCACACCTCTGCGGTGACAGGAGAGCAGGACAGACGGGCTGGGCTGGCTAACAGACCTCAGGAGCAAGGTGGGTGTTTTCCTAGGCTCAGCCCGGACGGTTTGAGAACCCTGGATTGCTCTTTGTGCCTGAGCTGCTGCCAAGTTTGTCCCCAAGCCCACAAGGGTCCATCGGAGGAAGGCGTGACCTGAAGAACCTGCCTGAATTGCCACTGCTGGGGATGGAGGAGCGGAGGCAAGCGTCCAGGGCTGACACCAGCCCTGAAATACCTCTGGTGCCTATTGGTATTCAAAGAACAAACCAGCTAGGAAGGGAGCTGTCTAAAGGGGTTTGCAGGGCTGGGATGAGCTGCAAGGTGCAGCTGACACCGGACCCGGCGCTGACAGCTTCCAACTTGGAAGCAGCATTTGCTTGGCATACTTTCTCAGGAGGAGACTTTGCACTTTGTGCACACAGAACGTGGGATTGTGCAGTCCTCGTGCTGTTAATATTTGCCTTTTGTGCCCTGGGGAGCTTTCTGTGTTTCCCTTTTGCAAACAGGGGCTGTGGTGGAGCAGGTGCTCACCCCGTGGCAAGGTGCGCCTGTGCTTATCCCATTAGCTTAACAGGGGCTGGATCAGTCTGGAACTGCCCCAGCTCTTTGGGAAGCTTTTCCTATCACATCCTTATGGCTTTCAACCTGCTGCCCTAACTGTAACCAAACCCAAAGACTCGGGGGGCTCAGTCCCACTCCTGCTGTGGCTCCTGGTCCTGCTTGTGCCAAGCATTTTCTCCTGCTCCATTGCTTCTCAAAAGTATTCTTGGATCCTGGCAGAGGCCGCCCAGGGAGGTGGTGGAGTCCCCATCCCTGGAGGGTTTAAAAGATGGGGAAATGAGGTGATCAAGAATCTGGTTTAGTAGCGGACAGGTACGGTTGGACTTGATGGTCCCAAAAGTCTTCTCCAAACAAGCAATTCTATAATTCTATGCTTGGAGGGACCAGAGGGTGGAAGCTGGAGCACGTGACTTGAAGGATCAGAGTAAAACTCTCCCCACAAAGCTGCTTTTTGGGCTGCAACCCTACCACCCTCCAGAACCACCACCCTGTCCTGATCATAGAATCATAGAATCACCAGGTCAGAAATGACCCACCAGATCATTGAGTCCAGCGTTATGAGTGCAGGGGTGCATGGGCCCAGTTATGGTTCAAACCCTCTTCTCCCAAGTGACAGGGGACAGGACAAGAGGGAATGGCCTCAAGCTCCGCCAGGGGAGATTTAGGCTGGAGATTAGGAGGAGGTTTTTCACAGAATGGGTCATTGGACATTGGAATAGGCTGCCCAGGGAGGTGGTTGATTCCCCTTCCCTGGAGGTGTTTAAGGCACAGGTGGATGAGGTCTTGAGGGGCATGGTTTAGTGTTAGATAGGAATGGTTGGACTAGAAGATCCGATGGGTCCTTTCCAACCTGGTTGTTCTGTGATTCTATGAAACATGGACCCTCAGCTGAGTGAGGCTGCTCTCAGCAGCCCTTTGCCTTTGCACCTCAGCTGTGATGGTTGGCAGTGTGAAAGGCGACTAATAAAGTCTGGAATCATGGGAGAACCTAGTTTGGTGGCATCTTAACAGCGCCCTCAGAGCAGGATGCTGGGAGGGGCTGCCAGTGCAAAGGAGAGAGTCCTTCCGTGGAGAGATTTGCAAGAGGGAGGAGGATTTCCCAGAATAAAGCACTTCTCCCCCACACCCATCCAGGCCTTTCCAACCATGCATCCCTCAGTGTCTCCTAAGGAAGGGGGGAAAAAAAAGGGTTGAGTGCAGCTTTTCTGGAGGCTGCAGCACTCTCGCGTCAGTTTGTGCACAGCTTTTCCCCAACCTCCTTCCCGCTGCAGTTCCAAGGCTGCATGCAATCTTTTCCGGTCTGATCGCATGGCCAAGGAATGTCTGTGCACATACAGCATGTGTCTGGAGTAAGTTAAGTGCCAACAGAGAGGCTTTCGTGAGTAGCATGCAGGAAAAAGCGATGCCCAAGTCACTGCTCCCCTTTGGCTTTAGGATGTCGATCTGGCAAGGGATGGATTGCTCCGTCCTGACTTCAGCGTCTCCACCTGCGTCGTGGGTGCACGGCAGCGATTTCTGCCTCTCTGCAGTCAATAAATTCTTTGCTAACAGGAACAAAAATGTTAAATCTGGTTGGTCTGGGAGGTGACGCTGGCTAATAAATCAATGGGGTTGGAAAAGAACCCCCGGGTGATCCAGCCTTACAAACAAGCCTGGCATTCAGTGCTTCCTGCAAGACACCGCGGGAGGGTGTGGAGTGAGGATGGTAATTAAGAAGGCAATTAATGCTAGACGTGAAACTGCCTCCCAAAGACACGAGGCAATCCAGACTACATCTGCGCTGGCATCGATGACCTGGCAAAGCCCCTGCTTGTGCTGGAAAGGGGCTTGTGTGTGGTGCGGATTCAAGCTCTTGGTCTGTATTCTAAGAAAGACAGCGAATCGGGGGCTGAGCATCCCCCAGCGGGTGTAAAACCTCTCCAGCAGCTGTGATGGGATCTGTCCTGCTCACTCCCTCCTACCAAAACGCAGCTGGAAAAGGTCAGCTGGGGCAGAGAAGCAGGAGGACCGGCAGCTCTTCCCCACTGCCAGGGCTGAGTGGTCCCGCACAGCGGTGCGAGCTCCCCGAACATCTTTCCGTGCCAGCTGCTTTGTCAGCTTGGAGCTCTCAGGCAAAAAGAAAACAAAAATATAGAGCAGGATGATAGTTCTGTAGCGGAGCCAACATCGAACGCGCTCAGCTTGGCTGCAGTGTGCACGTGGGGCTGTGGTAAGGCATGGCACTGGATGCAAAATGAGGATAAATGGAGACCTAAGTTAGATCTAAATCTTATTCTGTGTGCTGGGGTGAGCGCTTCCCGCTGCACTGGGAAGCATCACTCTGCTGTGTAAGCATCAAGCTGCTGGAAGTGGCCAGAGGAGCCCGGCACACGTGGCAGCACCGGCATCGCTTCTCTCAAACAGCACATCAGAGTTATCCACGCATCCCCAACCCAGTCCCTGCAGGACTTTCGCTCTCAAGTTGCAGTGAGTCCACTTTTGCTGAAGCCAAAGCCCCTTTGTGCTGCTTGGTGGCCGCTGGGGTGGGGGACAAGGCAGGGAAGTGGGCTCTGCCATGACCCTGGGTGATTTTGGAGCAGACACACCATTCTTGCTTGGTTTGTCAGGGACTGAGGGACTGGATCTGGGTGCTTCTGTCCTTCCTTTACTCAAGCGTGAAGCCTTGGGAGCATCCTTCGTCACTACAGCCCTGTCCTCCTGGCTCCTGTCTTCCCAAAATATCCCATCACAGCTCAGCCTGCCCCAACCACGTTCACAGGGCGTTGCCTGCAGGCCTTTCCACCGGGTTATATATAACACTTTGGGGTTGGAGTTTGGTTTTTTTGGGAAGGAAGTCTGTTGCCAAGCAATAGAGCTGTGGCCCCGGTTTCTCCTCCCAAACCAGGAACTAAAATCGTGTGTATGGCTGGACTCAATGATTCAGTGGGTCTTTTCCAACCTGGTGATTCTATGATTCTATGATCCTAAATACCAGCATATCTGAACAGGGGTGGCAGGAGGCTGCATCCCAGGTATCTGGTGGAAAAGGGGCTGCTTGGGCTGGGGGGAAGGTTTCCCTTTCATTCTCCAGGGGCTTCAAAGTTGCAAGTGGAGAGCTGGTTGACCCTGGGGGCTGCAGGAGATGTGGGGGATCCTGAGAAAGCCTACGAGGTCCTGCAGGGAGGGCAGCAGCAAGCTTTCCATGTGAATTTACAGCTGGGATGTGTACAGCACACCCTGGACAAACATGTGGGGCTTTTCCCTAAAGGAAGGGCACCACGGGGCAAGGACCAGCCCTGGCATGGAGCCACTGGGAGGGGACAAATCTCGATGCTGCAAAGCCAGAGAGCAAACATCGGCACCTGCAATTAACCTGCTCCTCAATAAATCCCACTCACATGGTGCCAGCGAGTGCAGATTAAGGGCAGGGTCAATATTGACCCAAGTCCCACGTGCAGGAGGCTGAGTGTGCCCAGTGGCCTCCTTGGGAAAGCTCTGTTGGGAATGACATCACCCATACGAGGACAGGCTGAGAGAGTTGGGGTTGTTCAGCCTGGAGAAGAGAAGACCTCAGAGGAGCTTCCAGCATTGAAAGGGGTTCCAGGAAAGCTGGAGAGGAGGTCTTGGTCAGGGAGTGCAGGGATAGGATGAGGAGAACATGTTTTCAGCTGAAAGAGGGAAGATTGAGACGAGATCTTAGGAAGAAATGTTTTGCTGTGAGGGTGGGGAGGCTCTGGAATGAGTTGCCCAGAGCAGTGGTGGCTGCCCCATCCCTAGAGGGGTTCAAGGCCAGGTTGGATGGGGCTTGGAGCAACCTGATCCTGTGGGAGGTGTCCCTGCCCATGGCAGGGGTGGAACTGGGTGGACTTTGAGGTCCCTTCCAACCCAAATCATTCCTTGATTCTATGAAATCAGCTGGTGATCTTTGGCCCCAGTGCCTGTGCTGCAACCCTAGACAGGCTTGACCATAGATTGTCTTCAGTCTGACGTCCTGAAACACAGCCAAAAGGTTTCACCTCCAGCAAACTGGAGGTTTACCAAGTTCTCCTGACTTTTTCCCCAGCTGCTCAGCTTCGGAGGGAAATCGCACCGGCATGCTTTCCTCATCAACTGCCATCATGTTTTCCAGCCCGAGCCTCAGTGCGCAGGGCTGTAAATCAGACTTATTTCCCTTTCTCAGCTGTGGTTGCTTAAGGAGTTTGGATTTAATGGGATGTCTGCAAAACCCCACTCCCCACCCCTGCAGGATGGGACATCCACCGGGACGCCCTGTCTCCCTCACGTCCCTCCCTACATCTTCCGTTTATCTCTCAACTCTTTCAGAGTGTGCAGCAAAAATGAAAGCAAGGTGACGGCGCCAGCGTCACCCGCAGGATGCAAGCTCCGTCAACTCCCCTTACCCAGGATTGGGGACCAGGAAGATCTTCAGCCCAGGAGCAAATCCTGCTTTCGGCACATGGTTCACCCGACGGTGCCGAGGGTTTCACCAACCTGGGCGTGTGCACAAAGACAAGCTGTGATTTGCATCACCAGATCACAAGTTGCTTTTAAAGGATGTGACCTAATTAAGTTTCAGCTCCTTTCAATATGATTTTCATAGTCACACAGCTTTTTTTTTTTTTTTTGGTGACCTGTGTAACCAGCCCTCCTGGCAGCCATGTTTCAGGCTTGGATGCGGATGAAGGAGAAAATATCTAAATTCCCCCTGGGAGCGGTTGCAGGGGTGAACCCTGGGGTCTCTCCAGAACCCTTCTCTGCTCCTAAATTTAACCCCCAGCATTAAGATTTCAGGGCTCTCCCCATCCCTGCAAAACAAGGGGGCTTGGTAAGAGTGGGGCTTAGCAGGCAAAGGGCTCCCAGGGCCGGTCAGAAAGTTCTTTTCTCCCCCCAGAACCAACGGCTTTCATAGAATCGTGGAACAGTTTGGGTTGGAAGGGACCTTAAAGCCCATCCAGTTCCAACCCCTGCCATGGACCTGCAGGACCTTGCACTTTATGCAGGAGAAGTTTGCTTTGCAAGGGAGACGGTGGCTCATCGTGTGGAGGGTGACCTTGTTCTCCCACCCCGCAACCCAGCGTGCCCTAAATCCAGCTGTTCAGCTGGATTTAGGGCACGCCGGGATGCGGGGTGGGAGTTGTTGGAGTAAGATGGGACCAAGCATCCTTCCCAGGTCTTAGTGATGGATCTACAGGATGATTCCAGCCAAGACGAGTCCCATCAGGGCTCCTCAGCCAAACCAACCCTCCCTTGCACCCAGACTTCCTCATCAGGAGCCTTTTAAACCCCAGCAAATATGATTTTACGTCTTAATTTTCCCCTACAGGGATGTCTGGGGAGGGCCTGCTCACCGGTGAGGCTAATGCATCTCCTCGGGGAAGGCATCTCAGGTGGTTTTTATGGCTGGATGAGCAGAATACCCTGTGTTTCCTGGTTGCTATGGCAAGGGTGAGAGCTGGGATTTTTGTGCATGGGTTGGTAAATCAAGCCCGTTCTGCACGGCTGATTTGCCCTGCAATTAAGGGCATTCTTCACTTCCCCTCGCAATTAGCATAAAGAAAACCAATTAACTCCCATACAGGGGGGATGCTGAGCTCCGCTTTCCGCAGCGTAAAAACCCTGCTGTTCTCCTGCATGGTGACACAGGCAAAAAAAAAAAACAAAAAAAAAAAAAAAACAAAAAACCCAAAAAACTGTTGAGGGAAGACTTTTTCCAGGCTGGAGCAACCCCAGTGCTGGTGCCTGATGCGGATCGGCATGAAGCACCTGGTCCTTGTAGGAGCACCTGGTTTTCAGAGAATCATAGCTTGGAAAAGACTCACCGGATCATCGAGTCCAACCATTCCTATCAAACACTAAATCATGACCCTCAGCACCTTGTCCACCCATCCCTCAAACACCTCCAGGGAAGGTAACTCAATGACCTCCCTCGGCAGATCATTCCATTGCCTAATGACCCTTTCTGTGAAGAATTTTTTCCTTAAGTCAAGCCTGAAACTCTCCTGGTAGAGCTTGAGGCCATTCCCTCTTGTCCTGTCCCCTGTCACTTGGGAGAAGAGGCCATCATCCTCCTTTCTACAACCTCATTTCAGGTAGCTGTAGAGAGCAATGAGGTCTCCTCTCAGCCTCCTTTTCTCCAGGCTAAACACCCCCAGCTCTCTCAGCTGTTCCTCATAAGGCCTGTTCTCCAGCCCCTTCACCAGCTTCATCACTCAAATGGAAAAGAGGAAAAGGAGAGTTCTTGAAGCTTCCCCGTCATCCTCAGGCAAGCTGATGCCTGACCATGAGAGGTGATGCCACCCATGGAATTCACTTTGCTGAGCACCCAAAGTAGAACAGTGGTGGTCATGAAGGGCACCTCCGCTCCCCTGTGACCCTGTCTACGGCTCATCCTCCTTCTTTTTTTATGACCCAAGCCAGCTAGGAGCAGGCCATGGGCTTGGCTGCAGGATTTTACCCATCCTGCTCTGCTTTTGCAGCACACACGCTGCACCAGCTCTGCCTGAAATCCCTGCCATGAGGTGAGGCAGGTCTTACCTGTTCCTGACTGCTGGAACTCGCCCTGCGTAGCTCAAGCCATTGTCACAGCTGCCCCAGAAGAATGTGGGGCTGGCATGGTCAGTGCGCCGGCTGCTGCTTCTCCTGCCTGCAGCAGCTTTGCCACCCCTGGTGCCATGACAGTGTCAGCAGGGACAGTCAAAGAATCACAGAATGCTGTAGGGTGGACAGCACCTCAAAGCCCATTCAGTTCTACCCCTGCCACTGGCAGGGACACCTCCCACTGGATCCGGTTGCTCCAAGCCCCATCCAACCTGGCCTTGAACACCTCCAGGGATGGGGCAGCCACCACTGCTCTGGGCAACCTGTTCCAGTGCCTCCCCACCCTCACAGCAAAAAAATCCTCCTTATGTTTAGTCTAAATCTGCCTCTCTCCAGTTTATACCCATTGCCTCCTGTCATATGCCTTTTTACCAAGTCCCTCCCCAGCTTTCTTGTATCCCCTTCAGGTACTGGAAGGTTGCTACAAGGTCTCCTCAGAGACTTCTCTTCTCCAGGCTGAACAACCCCAACTCTCTCAGCCTGCCCCAAGTGAAGACAGGCTGTCGTCTCCAATAGCCGTGCACTCCAGGGCCTCCCCACCCTCACAGCAAAACATTTCTTCCTAAGATCTCATCTCAATCTCCCCTCTTTCAGCTGAAAACCTGTTCTCCACATCCTGTCCCTGCACTTCCTGATCAAGAGCTCCTCCCCAGCTTTCCTGGAGCCCCTTTCAGTGCTGGAAGCTGCTCTAAGTTCTCCCTAGAGCCTTCTCTTCTCCAGGCTGAACAACCCCAACTCTCAGCCTGTCCTTGTATGGGAGGTGATCCAGCCTATAGATCATCTTTGTGGCCTCCTCTGGATCCACTCCAACAGCTCCATGTTCTTCCTGTGTTGGAAACTCCAGAAGTGGATGCAGGGCCCCAGGTGGGGTGTCACCGGAGCAGAGCAGAGGGGCCGAATGCCCTCCCTGGTCCTGCTGGTCTCACTGCTTTGGATGCAGCCCAGGACATGATTTGCTTTCTTGGCTGTGAGCACACATCATTTATGCACCTTTTCCCCAGGTCTGTGCCCAGAAAATCAGTGTCTCCCTGGTCCCTCATCCTCACCAAACCCCATTCTCAGCACTTTGTGCTCTCTGTTTCCCTTTCCACCACTCCTCCTTTCTGTCCCACATGCTTCAGCCATCCCTAAAATGTCTCATTTTTTGACTCAAACTTCCTTCTTAATTTCATCCACGTTCCTGCCCCAGCAAAGGCTGCACATAAAATCATTTTGGCTCTTTATTTGGCTGCACCCTGTCCCTAGCGGAGGTTCATCGGGGCTGCTCTGTAGCTGCTGTACCTCTGACACAAACCTGTTTGGTTTTTTTTTTTTTTTTTTTTTTTTTTTTTTTTTTCAAATCAGATCATGGGAAAAGCTCTTGGCAGCCTTAGGAGCATGGCTGGGTTGGACAGCATCCTTCCTGCCCTGAGCCGTTTCCCCATATCGGGTTGGAAAAGGACCAGAACATCTTCCTCTGCATCCAGATGTATGGAAAGAGCCTGGAGACTCGTGGAAAGCCCCTGCAAACGGTTGTTAGGATTTGAAGACTGAATTGGACCCGTGTGGGTCTGATGGAGGCCACAATTCCGCTGTTTGGAGCCTTGGAAGCAGGTGCCATGGCCAAGCCAATTGTGAACACGTCATCTCAGCCACAAGTCCCTGACCACCACCCCTCCCTCATGGCAGGGGTTACACCTCACCAAGATGCATCTTCTGGCTATCTGAAGGTCCTTTTTGGGGTGATAACCCCCCCCTCTAAAGGGCATGGATGCTCCTCTCCAGCTCCAGCAATGCCACCCTGTGGTGGGGACCACACGGAGGGTCCCCACGTGCCCACCACCCGCTGGCTCTGTTCAAACACCCGCCAGGCCGGGAAGGCGGAGCGCGATCCTTGCACAGTTAATTGGATTTGGCTGCTGGGACAGAAGGGCTGGGGATTAGGGCACAGGGCAGGAATTACTGGCGGGGGCGGGAGCTGCCTCTGGGGTCTTTTGTCCCAGGGGATTATTGTGGGGGCTGAGGGACAGGGTGCGATATCACGTTCAGGGTGGGTGGTATAATCATGCATTGCAGCGTCGTGGGCAGCCCCCAGGGATGGGTGGGGAGGCTCCCGGTGTCACCACCTCTGCAGAAAAAGCTCCAGGCTCTGCTCAGGCTGAGGGCTCAGTGCTGGGGTTGAAGGATGCTCCAGGAATCTTTGGATGAATGTGGCTGCTCAGTCCACTACCAAGCAATGGGAACTTCCTAAATGGACTCGTAGCTCCTGAAACCCACTCAGTCACTAGCACACGATGGAGCCATCCCATCCCTGGAGATGTTGAAGGCCAGGTTGGATGGGGCTTTGAGCAACCTGATCCAGTTGAAGTTGTCCCTGCCCATGGCAGGGGGTGGAACTGGATGGATTTTGAATCATAGAATCACCAGGTTGCAAAACACCAAGTCCAACTTTGAGGTCCCTTCCAACTTCAAACCATTCCATGATTCTATGTGCAGCCCCAGAAGTGGTTGCAGAGGTGCTGGGCGATGCCTTAAATTGGGTGGAGAAACACATGGAGGCAGAGGCTGACTCCGAGGGGACCGAGTTCAACCCGGCCTGGGGACAGCTGAGGGCAGTGTGCCGGTCATCGGCAACTGTTCCAAGGCCTGAGCTAATGTTTAGCTTTGGACCTTGCCAAGTTGTCCAAGGGGCAAAGGAGGATGAGGGCAGGAGACCCACGTGGGGTGGAGAGGGGCTGCAAGCCAGCACAGTCCCTCCTTGGCGATAGTGCCTGCATGAGCTCCAGCTTGGAGGGGAGTGATTTCTGCGTGTAATTCCTACTGGTTTGGTCCTGGTTCAAGCTGCGTTCCTTGGTTAAGCTCAGATATTCACATCACATTCAGCCCTTCCTGATTTATCATATTCCTGGCACACCAGACTGCAGAGGGACGTTTGTGAGGGCTGCACTAAGGGGGCATCACAGAAAGGACGAGGAGCCTGGTGGCATCGCTGACAAAGCTGCAAAAGTGTCCCCAGCGCCGCACAGCCCCGAGCGCATCCCGCTGGCCTGGATAACCCATCCCAAGAGATGCTCGTCTCTATTTAAACCCCCCTCTCCTGGGATGCTATTAAGAACGTGGCTATGAAATTGCTCCGTGTCACTTCGGATTGTCCTCGTCACCACCCACACACCCTGGGCAGCTCTCGTTTGATTGCAGCCACCGGTTTTCCTCTCCATCCCCTTTACCCTTGGAGCATCCCAGACTTTTCCATTTTGAGTTTTGCTTCGCCAGGCAATTTTGCACAGCAACATTTTCCAACCCCAGATTATTTTAACAACACCGCCAAAGAGCTAAAAATAGGAGAAAGGCATTTTCTGCCTCCCCCCCCCCCACCCCCAGCAGCCGATGCTGAGCGTGTGGGGACGGCACCAGCAGCGGGAGCCTCCGAGGTGTTTGTGGAGAGCGTTTGGAGAGTATCACACCTCCCCTTTCCTTTCCCAGCCGTGGATCTTTAAATATCTGGCCCAAATCCACGCGAGCCTGAGGCTGCTTAACTCTTTCTTTGCATTCAAATCAAAAGGAAATTGGGCATCAAAATTGGGCTGGCTGAGGAAATGGGGTGCTGGGTGTGAAACCACCACAGGGAGCTCCTGCGTGTGCTCGAGCCGTGAGCTCTGAACCTGCAGCAGTGACTCGGTCGTGGTGTGGGCAACAGGGCCTCCTGGCTCCCGCGGTAATGGTCCCAGCTCCTGTGGAGCTCATGGCCCTGTCCCACCTGGCTTTGTCTCATGTCAGGGCCCTTGGAGATTTCCAGGTCCTGTGTGCGGTGGAAAGGGTGAAAAACTGTTGGAACAGGACCAAAGCAGGCTACAAAGATGATCACAGGGCTGGAGCACCTCCCTTAGGAGGACAGGCTGAGAGAGTTAGGGTTGTTCAGCCTGGAGAAGAAAAGGCTGCGAGGAGACCTTATAGCAGCTTCCAGTAGCTGAAGGGGCTACAAGAAAGCTGGGGAGGACTGGAGTGATAGGACAAGGCAGGGAATGGGTATAAACTGGAGAGGGGCAGATTTAGACCAGGCATAAGGAGAAATTTCCTCACGATGAGAGTGGTGAGGCCTTGGAATGGGTCGTCCAGAGCAGTGGTGGCTGCCCCATCCCTGGAGGTGTTCAAGGCCAGGCTGGATTTGGGCTTGGAGCAACCGGATCCAGTGGGAGGTGTCCCTGCCCATGGCAGGGCGTGGGACTGGATAGGCTTTAAGTTCCCTTCCAACCCAAACTATTCCACGATTCTAATCAAGCAATCCCTGAATCTATGGTGCTCTCTCCAAAGTGATGGCCCCCTCCCAAACTGACGCACATCCCAAAAAATTCCTGCAAAAAATTTCCCTCAAAGATGTTGCACTCCCCAAGAAGTGATGTGCTGACCCAAAACCAGCACAGCTGGTTTTGGGTCAGCACATCACTTCTTGGGGAGTGCTGGTTTTGGTGATGCAGCAGCTTGGCAACAGCTGAGCTGTGCTTTCTTCTGCAAGGAGGGTTTTGGGAGCAGAGGGAAGGGGATGGAAGTAGGAGCAGCCCCAGGATGCAGGAACGTGCTGCTCCCCCAAACGTGGCTTTTGGAAACAGCTTTCTCCTCACCACACACCCCACTGCCAGATTTACTTCTGCCCGACGGCGTCTTGCTCATGAGCCTGGACTCTGCCCCGGGTTGGGGGCGGTGGATCAAGCATGGAGAGGAGGAAAGCTCAGAGAGCTTCCAGGTTGCCCTACGTAGAATCATAGAATATAGGATCATAGAACAACCAGGTTGGAAAAGACCTACTGGATCAAGAAGTCCAACCATTCCTATCAATCACTAAACCATGTCCCTCGGGACCTTGTCCATGTGTGCCTTAAACACCTCCAGGGGAGGCGAATCAACCACCTCCCTGGGCAGCCTGTTCCAGTGCCCAATGACCCTTCCTGTGAAAAACTTTTTCCTAATCTCCAGCCTAAATCTCCCCTGGCAGAGCTTGAGGCCATTCCCTCTCGTCCTGTCCCCTGTCACTTGGAACAAGAGCCCAGCTCCCTCCTCTCCACAACCTCCTTTCAGGTAGTTGTAGAGAGCAATGAGGTCTCCTTTCAGCTTCCTCCAGGCTAAACACCCCCAGCTCTCTCAGACATTCCTCATAAGGTCTGTTCTCACAGCAGTGGAGATTTTGCTTCCGGGGCAATGATCAGTGCAGCACCTGCTGGTTATTTCTGTGGTTTAGTGTTATTTAAGGCATCTTATGGGATCCTGCGCTCAACAACTGTGGCTAGAGGTTGGGAATCAACAGGGGCATGTGGACAAGGTGCCTCTACATGGTGTCACCAGCCTCAGAAGCCAGCACCCGTTAGCTGGGTTGAGCCTGCGCTGCCAGCCTGAGCCAGGGGAGAAAATGCGCAGCTGCTGTCAAACCACACACAGAAATCTGTCACAAATGACTTAGAATCATAGAAACACTAGGTTGGAAAAGATCTTGGAGATCATCGAGTCCAACTGTATCTGTCCACTACTAAACCAGAACCCTGAGCACCTCATCCACCCGTCTTTTAAACCCCTCCAGGGATGGGGACTCCACCACCTCCCTGGGCAACATCTGCCAGGGCCTGAGAAACCTTTAGTGAAGAATTTTTTTCTAATATCCAATCCGAACGTGCTCTGGTGCAACTTGAGGCCATTCCCTCTCATCCTAGATTCAGACTGGATTCCTGGAGTCTGCACTGCGAATGGGACCGTGCATCACTTTCAGCATGAAAACTGGTCCCAGCATGCAGGCAAGGATGCACATGGCGATCCGGGGAGCAGCCAGCCAGTCCAGGGTTCTTTCCATCCCCATCGGGATGCACTTTTTTTCCCCTTGGGGCAGCACAGGTCCAAACCAGAGGTGAATCACAGAATGAATCATAGAATTCCGTTGGAAGGAGACCAGAGGAGGCTACAAGAATGATCCGCGGGCTGGAGCACCTCCCATATGAGGACAGGCTGAGAGAGTTGGGGTTGTTCAGCCTGGAGAAGAGAATGCTGACGAGACATTATAGTGACCTTCCAGTACCTGAAGGGGCTACAAGAAAGCTGGGGAGCGACTGTTCACAAAGGCTTGTGGTGACCAGAGGCAATGGGTTTGGTTTGCTGGGGTTGCTTTAAATAAGACAGAGGCTGTGCAAGGGAGAAGACAGCAGTGGGCAGGAGGGAGGTGGAGACGCCCTGGGGAAGCAGCTGGGCTGGAGATGGCTCTTGCTGAGCTGGGATGTGGTCCCTGGTTCCCTGACAGCACCAGCTGGGAGGTGCTGGCAGCCCCACTCTGGTGGCTGCTGGTGGGACAGGGAGGGCATGTGGCACGGCCCTCAGCATGCGCATTACCATCACTTCGCCCACTTCCTTCCTCTCCTGTCAAGCAGACAGGCAAAAGCCATATTTTGTGCTGCTGCTTTTGCATGTAGGAGACTTTGCTTCTGGTGATGCAGCACCCAGTGGCCTCAAGGCCCACTCCTGGCATGTCCTCATCCCAGTGTGTCCCCATGCTGACACCTCCCCATCCCTGCTGAGCCCACAATTCCCTTTGTGCATGAAATCTCTGACTCATCTGTCCCACGGCCAGGGCTGAGCTGCTTTGCTCCAGCACGATCCCGGCATGTGGCATGGGCAGTCACCACCTCCCCAGCTCCCCCGTGTTTCTGTTCCCCTTTGCGACAGCAGGAATCAACCGCTTCTCCTCTTGCTCTGACTGGGCTCTGAAGCCTCAGCTTCATCAGAATCTTGGCCGAAGGGGTTGATTCTAGTGGGAAGTGTCCCTGCCCATGGCAGAGGGTTGGAACTACATGATCTTTAATGTCCCTTCCAACTCAAACCATTAGAATCATAGAATCATGGAATAGTTGGGGTTGGAAGGGACCTCAAATCCCATCCAGTCCCACCCCCTGCCATGGGCAAGGACACCTCCCACTGGATCAGGTTGCTCCAAGCCCCATCCAGCCTGAGCTTGAACACCTCCAGGGATGGGGCAGCCACCCCTGCTCTGGGGGAACTTGTTCCAGGGCCTCCCCACTCCCATGGTGAAGAATCACCACTCTCATAGGGAAGAAGCCATCACTGAGAGTACCTGGGTCAGCTGGCAAAGCCCCTTGGGCTGGCAACGCTGCCAGGGAAGCACCAGTTCCTATCCACATCCTCCTGCCCGCGGCACCGTCACCCCCAGCGCTGTGCCTGCCACTGTCCCACAGGGAGCCTTGCTCAGCCCTCCTGCAGAAAACAGACAGAACTGCTGTTTTTGCAGGTTTCTTCCAGGCAGGGCACATGCAAACAGGAGTCTTTGCTCTCCTTTGACTCGGCACAGCCCAGCTCTTGGGATTGATGGGTGGCAAGCAAGTGTCAGAGGGATGGGAGCCCCGGGATGTGATCTCTCCTTGCCGAGCGGCTGAGTTTCGGCATCACTGTGCCATCTGCAGCAGCTCTGCGGTTGAGGCTCAGGAAATGGCACAACGGCAGCTGCTGCTCCCTTGGAACAAACCAGATCACGGCTCAACTGAACCATTTGCCCGTGTCCCCAGGACCCACTGCAGTTCACGGGAGCAGATCTGCTGGAATAAAAATCCTTTCCTAATGCTGCCTTGTTATGCCGCAGGCAAGAAGTATCAGTTTCTAAGAGCAAATCCATTGGTCTGGGATTACGTGCCTTGGAAAAAAGATTGTCCAGTTGCAGACCTTCCCAAGCAAAGCCACCAGCCCTGTGGGATGCGTGGGTGGGCCCTGGCCCTACGCAGTCCTGGAGGGTTGGGGATGCATGAGAATCACTCTGCAATGGTCTGATCCAGATGCTGGTGCGCTCTGCAGCAGCTGCCCTGTGTTCCATGCTCTTCCCGGGAAAGAAAAAACCATAACCATGTAGTGTTATAAGTGAAACTCCTGAGGTTCCATGTTTTTCTGAGCTGTGTTGCTGGGGAGGGACTTTTTCACAAGGGTCTGGAATGATGGGATGCAGGGGGATGGTTTTAAATTGGAAGTGGGAAGATTTAGATGAGGCATTAGGAAGAAATTCTTCACACTGAGGGTGGGGAGGCCCTGGCCCAGGTTGCTCAGGGAAGCTGTGGCTGCCCCATCCCTGGAGGTGTCCAAGGCCAGGCTGGATGGGGCTTGGAGCAACCTGATCCAGTAGGAGGTGTCCCTGCTGCTCTCTCCCCTCCAACTTTGGCAAGACAACCCAGAGCACGGTGCTGAGACACCGCGGTTTTGGTGCTGCGTGCCCTTTGGAGCCGGGGGAGGGATGCAGAGCACGGGGTCAGTTTTGGGCTGGCACCAGAGCCGACCCTCACCAAAGAAACCTCGTGTCCATAGGTGGGCGCTGACACCCTCTTTCGGGACAGAACCACAACAAAAAGCCAACAAGGACAAACGGGATAGGTGAGGGAGCAGAGAGGCCAGCAAGCAGCACGACCATCATCTCTCAACACCCCCTTTTCCATGAGGGTCTAGTGAAAAGCAGCAATCCCTGCGCCACGGCAGACACCAATCCTACAGGTGCCCTGTCCCCAGCCACCGCAGAGCTCAGCCCAGGCTGGAGAATCCCAACCTCCTTGCCAAGAACCCTTTTCCCACCCCTCTGAAAAACTAGCCCTTTCCTTCGGTGGCTGCAGGGCCAAGACACAGCAGCTGCGCACATGACCGCTCTCCCCTCTGCCCTGGTTCGGGGCGGTTCCCTCCTTGCAGAGATGGAGTGGAGGCAGCAGAAGTGATTCAATTTTACATCCACCCTGGCTGCTGGTGCAGCCGGTGCTGGGGAGACAGCATGGGAGGTGGTAGGACCAGGTCCCCACAAGGTCCCTCTTGCCAGACAACGTTCACAGCTTGAGCCGTGCAAACATGGAGCTGCAGCCACAGAGGAGCAGCCGGCAGCTGCACACGGGGAAGAGCGAATCACAACTTCCTCCTTTTCTCCTGAAAGAGGTCCGAGCCCGTACGCAAAGAAAGTGCAGAAATCACACGGCCTGCAGATAAAATACAATTAGCCCATTGCCAAGATCCCCGAGAAACGCTACTTCCCAAGGGTCTATGCTCAGCGAAGAGGCTGCATCTGCAGGGAGATGCCACCAGAGAAGGGCACGGCTCCCACATTATCCTTCCAGCGAACCTTTGGGCACCTCGTTTGGAACAAACCTCTCTGCCAGGAAAGCCATGCTGGCAAAACCACGCCAGTAAACGTCTTCCTGCAGGCCACCAGTTAATTAAGAAGCTCTTTTCATTAACAAGTTAACAAATAACATGTGCAGTTACAACAAATTACATTCTTGCTTCGCCACGCACCCGCTCATCACCGTTGCTGTGCTTTGCGAGCCTGGGGAGCGCTTTATGGAGTGTGAAGTTTGCACAGAACGCTCTCAGAATCACAGAACAACCAGTTTGGAAGGGACCCATCGGATCTTCTAGTCCAACCATTCCTATCAAACACTAAACCAAGTCCCTCAAGACCTCATCCACCTGTGCCTTAAACACCTCCAGGGAAGGTGAATCAACCACCTCCCTGGGCAGCCTATTCCAATGCCCAATGACCCTTTCTGTGAAAAACCTCCTCCTAATCTCCAGCCTAAATCTCCCCTGGCAGAGCTTGAGGCCATTCCCTCTCGTCCTGTCACTTGGGAGAAGAGGCCAGCTTCCTCCTCTCTACAACCTCCTTTCAGGTAGTTGTAGAGAGTAATGAGGTCTCCTCTCAGCCTCCTCCTCTCCAGGCTAAACAACCCCAGGTCTCTCAGCCGCTCCTCATAGGATCTGTTCTCCAGCCCCTTCACCAGCCTCTTCGCTCTTCTCTTGACTTGCTCCAGAGCCTCAACATCCTTCTTGTGGTGAGGGGCCCAGAACTCTCATCGGAGATAAAGGGAACCCAAGCTCAGCGTAGGTCTGGGAAGCACCTGGGCAGCTGCGAGCAAGGCTCCCCCCAAACCACCAGCCGAGGTTTTGAGAAAACTCTGCAGATGTAGCTTAAACATTCAGGTTTGTGATGCAGAGAGGGTTCATGCTGTGTGCAGTGAGGGAGGAATCGCAGCAGCCCGATTTTCACAGGGGCTGTGGGATGATGCAGGCAGCCACAGCCACTTCTACTACAGAGCCATTTCCTTTGAAACGGAATCTCAAAGCCATTGCTGCGCAGCAAGAGGCAGCACGGTGAGGAATAGCAACAGCCACAGCCAACCTGCTCACCAGAAGGTGTCACATTTAAACGCTGCAGATCCTTGTACCAGAAAAGTGCAGGTGGAATGGAAAGGAAGAACAATTCCACACGGTGTAACGAGTGACAGGACAAGGAGAAATGGCCTCAAGATACACCAGGGGAGATTTAGGTTGGATATCAGGAGGGATTTCTTTACTGAAAGGGTTGAGCATTGGCAGAGGCTGCCCAGGGAGGTGGTGGAGTTCCTGTCTCTGAAGGGGTTTAAAAGATGTCATACTCAAGGACATATTCTGCTGGTAGACTTAGCAGAGCTGGACCGATGGTTGGACTCGGTGATCTTACAGGTCTTTTCGAACCAAAACCAATCAGTGATTGTGTTGCGTCTGTACAGCACCTACCTCCAGGACATCCTGCTCCTGGAATGACTTATAGGATCTCTGCAATGCAGGAACAACACAGAAACCAGAGCTTGGGAGAAAAAAAAAAATCTCAGCTGTGGAAGTTTTATTGACTGGCCATCCGGGGCTGGGTGACTGAGGTCTCTCGTCGTTTTCTCCTGATGGAGAGAGCAGAGTGGTGTCGTGAATCTGCTCCATGAGCGCTCCCAAGCTGCTCGCCACTCCAACAAGTGGCTGAGCAGCAGAGGTGACCAAAACACGCTCTCAGGCTGCTCTGGGTGAAGCTCTGGTTGTGTTTTCTGCCCCAGCCTGCAGCCAGCGACAGCTCACGTCTGTCCTGGAAGGCGCTATCGGTGGATTGAATCCAATGAGCCTGTTTCAGCCGGTGCCCCGCGCTAAGCTAACCACCAAGATGCCATTTTCCACAGATGAGTCACAAACCACGCTGGAGACAGTCCCTTTGCAGTGTTATTCTATACCCTCTCCCTCTTCTCCACAGCTCTCCCAGTGGCCAGAGGACGGATGACGCGGTCAGAGATCTCAAGATGGAAAACTCTGTAAAGGGATTTTGAAGAACAGCAAAGATTTTTAAGTGGCCCATTCCTGTTTAAGCACTGGGCCCACACGTTGTGTCAATGAAACTTTCTACACACAAACCTGCCTGCTTCATTAATTAACCAAATAATGATTTAACCAGCCCTGAAGGCGCCAAGACTGGTTCTGGGGAGACCAGTTTTGCAGAGAGGGCTGTCCAGCCCAGCACACGGTACTAAAATCAGCACTAAGTATATTGTTTGTACTCCTTTGGTGCCTCAGAACTCCAATTTTGAGATCCTGATGCAGTCTGGGGTGGGAAACATATGAGAAAGTTGGCAGGCAGCTCCAGGAAGGCCCGGCTGGGGATAAAGGCCACCTCCTGGCAGAGGCACTGGGACAAAGGGGCTGCTTTGTGCAAGCAGAGCTCTGCCCTGCACTTCTCCGGGGTCCCTAATAGCATTTCACACACTGAGCGTCACGCCTGGAACGCTTGTGGTGTGCCAAGAAAACAGCAGCTCTGGGAATTCCTGGCAGCGTGTGTCGTGTCGGTTAAATCAACCTACCATTGGTTTCCTGTGGATGTTCAGGATATGAATGTCTGCGCTGCGGTACTCCTCATCGTGCTTATCCAGAGGAATTTTTTCCAGCTCAAAGTCCACCTGCAGCAGCTGGTTATCAGAGAACACACAAAGAAATTCAAATCAGACCAGCTGCCCTTCTGAACCGAGCACGTTCCCTTAAAGTGGTCCCAGAATGCACTGCACGAGGGCGAGAAACCTGAGGAGGACAGAACCACCACACTCCAACCACTCCTCTAAAGGCCTTGACCAACCTGCAAGCCATTTCCTTCCCCGTGCAGCACATTTTCTCTCATTTTACCTACTCCAGGGCCAGTTCAAAGCAACAGATGTTTTGCAGCATTTAAGAAGAACCTAGAAGTTTGTGATAAGACATTGTGCTTCCTCCCATTCTCAAAGAGCTAAGCCAAATCACAGCACCTGCCTCTGTCTGCCAGCATGTCAGCCAGAGGGAAGGAGGGAAAACAGGCTAAAAAAACCCAGAATCAACTCTGCAGAGCGCTCAGGAGATAAACTTGGCTGAACCCTGGCAAGCTAAGGAGGGAAATAAATCACAGGCAAGCAGAAATCATCCAGAAACACCTCACACTTAATGTGTTCATTGTGGGAGCAGCACCTTGGCAGAGCTGAAGTCAACTATAGCAGCCTTCCTTGCAGCCAGGGCCCCACAGGAGTTTGAGGCACTGCTTATTATCAAAGAAGCGCTGTTATTAACACGTAAAATTCCTGCCCTTCCCCCTTCTTGTAGTAGTTGTGTTACAGATAATCCAGCACTCCTGCACAAGGGCTGCTTGAAGCTCGGACGTTCAGCATTAAATCCTGCACAGCCCCACAACCTCAGGAGGGATCAAAGAGTCATGGGATGGTTTGGGTTGGAAGAAATCTCAAAGCCCATCCAGTTCCACCCCCTGTCATGGGCAGGGACACCTCCCACTGGATCTGGTTGCTCCAAGCCCCATCCAGCCTCACCTTGAACATCTCCCCACCAATTTTCTGGGCAATCTGGGCCAAGGCGTCTTCACCCTCACCATGAAGAGCTTCTTTCCAATGTCTAATCTAAATCTTCCTCCTTCCGATCTAAAGGCATTCCCTCCCCATCCTGTCACTCCAGGTCCTTGTAAAAAGTCCCTCTCCAGCTTTCCTGAAGCTCCTTTCAGTGCGGGAAGCTGCTCTAAGGTCTCCCCAGAGCCTTCTCTTCTCCAGGCTTAACAGGCCCATCAAGACAGTTGAGTAAGGCAAGAAAGGTTAGGTTGACCTTTGGAAGGAAGGAAACCTCAGTAAGTATCCAGAAAGTCTCTGCTGATAAATCGGATGATAACTTCAAGAATTACTACCCATGTTTTCTGCCCCATCTAAGGACAAACGCTTCTCCTCTGCATTGTGCAGGCAACCTGAATTTGTACGTGTAGTGACTGCCACCGATGCTCACCCGACCCAGTGCAAAGACCTCTATAATCCAGGGTATTTTCTTAGTGTTCCAAAAGCACGTATTAAAAAGCACTTACCTCAAAGTACTTCCTCTCAATTTCAGGATTCTTTCCCATAGTCCTCTGTTCGTAACAGCACAAGATGCATGTATCGGGGCCTGTGAGGTCTTTCAGTGTCTTGAGGAGCGGTTCTAAAGACTGCCCAAAAGAGGGTAAGCATTTCCCACTTAGATTTTAAGTTCATTTTACTGACACAATACCCTCTAACTAGACAAAGTCTTCACCCAAGAGAGAAATTTCCCGTTTTGCTCTTTAGGAAGTTATTTTTAGTACTCTATCTAGGACAAAACGAACATGGGGCAAGCTGGGAAGCAGAGGAGAAAGTGAGGCTGCGTTGGAGAAGTTTCAGAGACTGATCAAGGAAACCAAACTATCAAAACCAAAACATCCCACGCTGCTGAGCAGGCATTCCCTTGAGGCACACAAGGATGCCTGTTTCTTGACGTGTTTCAATAGCGAGAGTTTTCTCAACCATTCTTGGAATATGGTTCAGTTCCAGACCACTACGTACGGGAACAGGACCAACATGCAGGGAGCCAATGCTGGAAGACCACCCAAAGGGCATTGGGAGACAGGGTTCTTCCAGTCATTTCCCTTTCCTAACACCTTCTATCAGGTGTCTGTCCGACAGCACCACAGCTCCGGAGACAGGGCAGACACCAACACCCACGTCACTGAAGCATCATTTCTCCTTTTATCTTCCCAAAGAGAGATGAGGACCCAAACAGCGCAGCCAGGGCACTGTTAAACTTCACTCACCAGGCAGTCCACAACTATCAGCCACAATGTTTTGCTTCACACTTCATTCCCAATGTAAAATAAAAAGGGGAGATGGGGCACAAATACACAAATATGACATCCGAGGGGGTTTTAAACATTAAAAAAAGTCTCTCGTTGTATCTCAAATGGTCTCGGGTCCTATTCTTTTCCAGTCTTGTAATGGTTTGCCCAGAGCAGTGGTGGCTGCCCCATCCCTGGAGGTATTCAAGGTCAGGCTGGATGGGGCTTGGAGCTCCTGATCCAGTGGGAGGTGTCCTTGCCCATGGCAGAGGTGGAACTGGATGGGCTTTAAGGCCCCTTCCAACCCAAACTATTCCATGACTCTGTGATTGTTCTACATGTTCCTCTAAACTACAGGGACCAAGATGCAAGCTCAGTATTTATTTGAATACTTGTCACGTTAAACCCCTGCCCTTCCCAGGGAAGTTTTCCGTACAGGCTTTGCAAAGTCCTCATTTACCTCCTCGTAGTAAATGCAATCAGCCATCAGTATGTAATCAGGAGGAGGCTGAAACTCTGTTACATCTTCACCCCTAAAAGGAAGCAAAAAGAAGTGAAAACAGGCTTCAGTAATAAAACAAACAACAAAACCCATCCAAACTACTCAAGAACTGAGTAGTGAAGAACTGCATGAGAGGAAACGGCCTAAAGTTGCACTAGGAAAGGCTTAGATCAAATATCAGGAAAAATCTCTTCCCTGAAAAGGGTTCTCAGGCAGTGGCAGAGGCTGCCCAGAAGGGTGGTGGAGTTGTGGAGTCATAGAATCACAGGATGGTTTGGATTGGAAAGGATCATGAAGGTCATCCAGCCCAAAATCCCACTGGATCAGGGGCTCCAAGCCCCATCCAACCCGGCCTCAAACACCTCCAGGGACTGAGAGGCCCCCCCCACCTCAGCAAAGAAGAAACCTTCCTAAGATCTAGTCTAAACCTCTCCTCTTTTAATTTAAAGCCATTCCCCCCTTGACCCCAGAGGGGTTTAAAAGCCAGGCAGATGAGGCGCTCAGAGATCTGGTTTGGTAGTGGGCAGGTATGGTTGGACTCGATGATGTCCAAGGTCTTTTCCAACCTAACGATTTTATGATAATGCGAAGGGCTGTGTTCTGACACCGAGTTTCATTTTTAAAGCTGCGCTCCCAAGAAAATTCGGGAATCAGACAAAGCAAGAGCAGGCTATGGGAATCCTTTCCAACCAAATGATTCTATGATGAAGTGCAGGGCCGTTCTCCGACACCAAGGTGCCCTTTTTAAAGTCGCATTCCTGAGCGCATTGAGGAATTACACAAAGCAAGAAGGAGCTTTGGGATCTAAGAGGGCATTATGGGAATAGCGAGGGAATTTTGGGAAGGGGACCAGCACCCCGCAAGAGCCAAAGAGAAGCAAAAAAGGCTCATACAAACCATTTCAGTACCTTGGCTTGGATGGACCCAGTCACCAGGTGCCGGTTCATCTCGATGTTAGCTGCCAGCAGCTCCTGCAGCTCCTCAAGGTCGGTGAGCGTCACGTTCGCCCTGGAAGACACACATGGGGTCACGGCTCAGCCCCAACCCTGGTCCCCTTGTTGCCAGAAGCTAAAAGGTTTTGCATGGATAATAGCTTAGAGCAGGGGGGAAGGGGGAAACAGCAGGGCGGAAGGGGACAGAGCAGCAGGGAGGCAGGGGACATGGTAGAGGGGCAGGGGACACAGCAGGGTGGAAAAGGATAGAGCAGGGGGGAAGAGGATGGAGCATCAGGGTGGCAGGGGACGGAACAGGGGGAAGGGGACACAGCAGGGTGGAAGGGGATGGAGCAGGGTGGCAGGGGACATGGCAGAGGGGGAGGGAGAGGCCGCAGGGTGGAAGAGGACAGAGCATCAGGGTAACAGGGGCAAGCGTCAGGGTGGCAGGGGACACAGCAGATGGGCAGGGGATGTAGCAGGGGGGAAGAGGATGGAGCATCAGGGTGACAAGGGACATGGCAGAGGGGCAAGAGATGAAGCAGGGGGAAAGAGGATGGAGCATCAGGGTGACAAGGGACATGGCAGAGGGGCAGGGGATGAAGCAGGGGGGAAGAGGATGGAGCATCAGGGTGACAAGGGACATGGCAGAGGGGCAGGGGAAATGGCAGGGTGGAAGGGGATGGAACAGAAGGAAAGGGAGTGGAGCGGGGGTAGGGGACATGGCAGCGGGGAAGGGAAAAGCATCATGGGGGGCAGGAGGAAGACTCAGGGTGGCAAGGGCAGCAGCAGGAGATGCAGAAGGGTGAAAGGGGATGAAACAGGGTGGGAAGGGAAGGCGTCAGGGTGACAGGGGATGGAACAGGGTGTTGGGGAGCCCGCAGGGGGACAGGGGATGGCAGCAGGGAGGAAGGGAGCGGAGCCGGGTGGCAGGGGGAATATTCAGGGGGAAGATTCAGGGGGTGGAAAAGGGAAGGGAAGACGGGAGGGGGAAAGAGGGGAAGGGGGAAAGAGGGTAAGTGGGGGAGAGGGGGGAGAGGGGAAGGGGGGAGAGGGGGGAGAGGGGGGAGAG
>JAUMJK010002126.1:0-7500 GCA_033558105.1 Coccyzus lansbergi
GGAAGGAAGGAAGGAAGGAAGGAAGGAAGGAAGGAAGGAAGGAAGGAAGGAAGGAAGGAAGGAAGGAAGGAAGGAAGGAAGGAAGGAAGGAAGGAAGGAAGGAAGGAAGGAAGGAAGGAAGGAAGGAAGGAAGGAAAGGAGGAGAATGAGAGAGAAAGAAAGAAAAAGTGTTCTGATTGTGTTTATTTGCTGCTTCAGACCACGCTGGTGAAACTTGGGCTTTCCCACAAGGAAGACTGGTGAGGAAGGCAGGAGGAAAGGCACAATTTCATCTCGGCGGCGCTTCCCTTGCGGGAAGTACACGCTCCTCTTGGGAGAAGCGGCTGTGACAGGCGGTGCCTGGCACAATAATGTTTGCAAGAAAACTACAGAGGATCGAGGGGGGGGGTGAGGGGTGGGGAAACGAAATTATACGGCAATCAATAGCCTCTGAGTGCTTCAAACACACGCCTGTCACCGCGGTCCTTTCTCAAGGAGCCGATTTATGACTCTGGAAAGCGGCGGCGTGCGGCTGGAGGACGCCCCGTTTCCGAGGGAAGGGTCTCACAGAATCACAGAACAACCAGGTCGGAAGAGACCCATCGGATCTTCTAGTCCAACCATTCCTATCAAACACTAAACCAAGTCCCTCAAGACCTCATCCACCCGTCCTTTAAACACCTCCAGGGAAGGTGACTCAACCACCTCCCTGGGCAGCCTAGTCCAATGCCCAGTGTCCCTCTGCGTGAAAAACTTCCTCCTAAAGAAGGGGCTAAGCATCTTTGTGCGCGGGCGCCGAGGGCCGGGTCCCCGGTTCCCCACAGCCGCTCCGAGAGGGCCCGCCCCGCCGCCCCATCCCCGCCCCGTCGGGGCGCCCCGGGCCGCGCCGGCGGCCGCTCCGCGCGCGCGTCCGGTGGCCACAGGTGCCGCCAGCCGCTATAAGAGCGTCCCCGTCGCCGCCCCGGAGAGACGGCTGCGGGAGATGCAACAAGGCGAGAGGAGGCAGGGACTGGGGGCGGCGGCGGCGGCGGCGGGAGGAAAAGGAGGAGGAGGAGGAGGAGGAGGGAAAAGAGAAGAAGGAGGAGGAGGAGGAGGAGGAGGAGGAAGGAGGGGGAGACAGCTGATGCCTGTCAAAGCCGGAGCCGCCGCCGCGCTCTCGCGAGAGCCCGCCCGCCGGTAGCCACGGGATGCGGGGCTCAGGTGCGGGCAGAGCGCAGCGCAGCGCGGCCGGCGCCGAGGCAGCCGAGTGAGAGGCGGGGGCCGCCCGCCCGCCCGCTCGCTCTCCCCAGCCCAGCCCCGGGCTCCGCGGCGGGGGCAGCCTCCTCCTCCTCCTCCTCCTCCTCCTCCTCCTCCGCGGCGCCGCCGCCGCCTCCGCCGCCACCCGCCCGCCCGTCGCTTCCCCCGGCGGGAGCGCAGCGCCCGGAGAGCACTTTCGCCCCGACTTTTAGGAGCGTTTGTGGATTTACATGCCAAGCCAGCAAGATGATGTCCATGAACAGCAAACAGCCGCATTTTGCCATGCATCCCACCCTACCTGAGCACAAATACCCCTCTCTACACTCCAGCTCGGAAGCAATAAGGAGAGCGTGTCTACCAACTCCACCGGTAAGGGACAGGCGGCTGCACTTCTTTCTTTCTTTCTCTCTCTCTCTCTCTCTTTCTTTCTTTCTTTCTCTTAAACACGCGCACGCACTCTTTCTTTCTCTCTCTCTTTTCTGTACACCGCATGTATGTGTATGTGCATTAATAAAAAAAACCGCTGCGAGGCACATTTTGACAAGCGGCGCTTAATGTTTTTTTCATGTCTTCCTCTGCAATCATCTGAGCGCCTGTGATCTTTTTTGAAAGCGGTGTTCACACGACTCCCCGACTTCATCCACTTTCTGTATTAATTTTTATGACTCGGCCTCTGAAAAAGGAACGCGCTTTATGTGCTCTCGCGTTTGACACAATTCCCCAGCTGAGAGTTACAGATCCATTTCTTCTCCTCCCGTCTCTTCTTCTTTCGTTCCTTTTTTTTTTATTATTTTTTTTTAAAAAATTTTTGATTTGTTTACTTATTTGTTCCCTTCGCTCCCCTGTCCTTTCTTTCTCGGATTCCTTCCCCTCTGCCTGCCCTTTCTACTCTTCGTTTCTTCTTTTGCTTCCCCTCCTCGCTTAACCCCCTGTTTTTCTACCCCGTCCCCCGTTTCCCTTCGCTCCCTTGTGCTGTACCCCGTTTCCTTCATTCCCTCCCCACACTCCGCACTCCTTTTACGCTTTCATCCCTCCTTCGCCTCCCCACGCACGACCACCCAACTCTGCCCTCTTCTTTCCCCCATCCCGGGCTCCTTTCCTCCTTTCTCTCCCCACCGCTCCCCCGGTCCTCCCGCACCCCCGCCCCGCTCTTCCCCCGGCCGTCCCCGTCCCTCTCGGCTCTCTGCCCTCTCCCCTCCCCGCGCCCCGCTCTGTTTTGTGTCCCCCCACCCCCTGCAGCTGCAGAGCAACATCTTCGCCAGCCTCGATGAGACCCTGCTGGCTCGGGCCGAGGCTCTGGCCGCCGTCGACATCGCGGTGTCGCAGGGCAAGAGCCACCCGTTCAAGCCGGACGCCACCTACCACACCATGAACAGCGTGCCCTGCACCTCCACCTCCACCGTGCCCCTGGCGCACCACCACCATCACCACCACCACCACCACCAGGCGCTGGAGCCCGGCGACCTCCTGGATCACATCACCTCCCCCTCCCTGGCGCTCATGCCCGGCGGCGGCGGCGGCGGAGGCGGCGGAGGCGGCGGCGGCCACGACGGGGCGGGCGGAGGCGGCGGCGGGGCCGGCGGCGGGGGCGGCGGAGGCGGCGGCGGCGGCGGCGGGGCAGGCGGCGGCCTCATCTCCACCTCGGCGCACCCGCACTCGCACATGCACGGGCTGGGCCACCTCTCGCACCCGGCCGCCATGAACATGCCGTCGGGGCTGCCGCACCCGGGGCTGGTGGCCGCGCACCACGGCGCCGCGGGGCAGGTGGCCTCGGCCGCCGCGGTGGTGGGGGCGGCCGGCCTGGCCTCCATCTGCGACTCGGACACGGACCCGCGGGAGCTGGAGGCCTTCGCCGAGCGCTTCAAGCAGCGCCGCATCAAGCTGGGGGTGACCCAGGCCGACGTGGGCTCGGCGCTGGCCAACCTGAAGATCCCCGGCGTGGGCTCCCTCAGCCAGAGCACCATCTGCCGCTTCGAGTCCCTCACCCTCTCCCACAACAACATGATCGCCCTCAAGCCCATCCTGCAGGCCTGGCTGGAGGAGGCCGAGGGGGCCCAGCGGGAAAAAATGAACAAGCCCGAGCTCTTCAACGGGGGCGAGAAGAAGCGCAAGCGGACTTCCATCGCCGCCCCGGAGAAGCGCTCCCTCGAGGCCTACTTCGCCGTCCAGCCCCGGCCCTCCTCCGAGAAGATCGCCGCCATCGCCGAGAAATTGGACCTCAAAAAGAACGTGGTGCGGGTTTGGTTTTGCAACCAGAGACAGAAGCAGAAACGGATGAAATTCTCCGCCACCTACTGAGGATGGGGGGGGGGGGGGGGGGGGAGCTGCCCCCATCGCCACCCCAGACACCTCCTGGGGACAGAGGGACGATGTAGAAACGAAACACGAACTGCTCGAGGAGAGAGGGACGGGGAGGAGGGGACGGGGAGGGGGGGGGGGGGGGCGTGTGCGTGTGGGGGGTGTGCGCTATCAATTATTAAAACTTAAAAAAAAAAAAAAAAAAATAAGACACTGGGACAACACCGACGAGAAGAAGAAGGAGGAGAGAGGAGGTAAAAAAAAAAAAAAAAAAAAAAACCGCTCTAGAACCCCGAGGGGGTCACTCTGCGTCCTGGTGCCCTCTCTGCCCCCCCCCTCCGCATCCCCCCCCCCCTCCGAGAGAAAGCTGGAGAAAGAGCAACTTAAAAGCGTAAACAGACACACACCAAATAAAACCCGTGACAGCGACAACCGCGAACCGAGACACCCAAGTCGCAACTTTCCGCTGGAAAACAAAAACCGACCAACAAATCCGGAAGGCGAAACTGTCGGTGACGACGCTACGTTTGGTTTGGGTCTCTTTTCATTACTTTCTGCTTTTCTTTCCGTTTCCCTGGCTTGGCAGTGAACGAGGACGGCGGTGGTTTGGTGTGGGGGATCTTTTTCTGTCGCTGGTTTGGTTCTGGAGTTTGGGGTTTCGGGGTTTATTTTCTTTCTTTTGGAGGGGGGCTGTTTGATTGTTTTGTTTTGTTTTGTTTCAGGTTTTTTTTGGGGGGGGGGGTTGATTTTTTTTTTTTTTTTTTTTTTTTTGGTTTGTGGGGTTTTTTTTTCTTTCCTTGAATGCAGTTTTTCGCGAGGCTTTGGCGATGGGTCTTGTCTGTGCCCGGGGGGAGCAGTGTGAGCGACCCCTTTTCCTCTCGGCTGCTGCCTAGTTGGCTCAAGGAAAACTAACAGCAACAGCAACAACAACAACAAAAGTTACTCCGCAGCCCCTTTGTTTCCCTTCCTTCGCCTGCCTGGTTTGCCTTTCCATCTCTGGTCCTGAGGTCCCTGTCCCTGCAGAGATGAGGCTGGATGCCCAGCCTGCCTGAGCAGAGATGTTCTCCGAAAGAAAACGTTCGGATTCATCCAGGCTCATGGCTAACAGTGCCCTCTCCCCTTCCCTCCCCCCCTTCTCGCTCCCCACCCCGTGCCCGCAGGCATCCCTCCCAAATCTGCGGGATTTAGGCTGGATTAAGTGGGAAAAAGGTCCTGCCTTGCTTTCCTCCGAGGGCTGGAGATGATTGCACTCAGCAGGCAAAGGGAGTTTGAATCTGAGGGGTCAGCATGTTGGGAACAAACACACACACACAAAAGAAATTTAGGCTTAAAAGTCGTTTATTGTAAATAATAAACGTTAGGATGGTTTGGGGCGGGGGGGGGGGGGGGTGTGAGGGGGTTGTGTGTCGATTTGCACTATCACAGTCTCCCGGATTGGAAGTGATGATGATGATGATGTTATTCCGTGATAACCATGCTGGTACTTCTGCTAATAATAATAATAATAATCCAGGTGCGTTATATGTCTCACGGACTGAAAAAAAAAAAAAATAATAAATTAAAAAAAAAAAGATAGGAACTCGTTAGGTAAAAGCGCCAGCTACGTGCAAAAGCCACCGCTGGCTCTGCCAGTGACCAAACGACTGTTAAGGGTTTCAAGTCACAAAGAATTTCGGAGAAGAAAATATACCCGTTGAGATCAAAACAAACAATAGGCTGAAATTATGCATGACCTTAAAAAAAAAAAAAAAGAAAGAAAGAAAGAAAGAAAAGGGAAAAAAAGGGCATAGAAAGATCCGTGATAAAGTCTCGATATTATTTATTTATTTATCTATTTATTTATCTATTTATTTATCTATTTATTTTATTATTATTGCTATTAATGTTATTATTACTATTATTTTGTGTATCATTGTTTGCAGCGCAAACATTCTATGCATTTTGAAACTGAGCACTAAATAGACTAGCTTCTGGTAGAACCTTTTGTGGATGGTGTAATTTCACAGTTTAAACTGCCTGTTTTCACCGAAAAACACAAAAACATTCTTGTCACGTTCTTGTATTTAGATTTAAAAGAGGAAAAGGAAAAAATAAAAAAAAAAGGAGGGGGAAAAAAAAAAGCGAAGAAAGACGATTGTAAATATTTTCTTTAATGCACAAAAAAAAAAAAAAAAAAAAAAAAAAAGGTTACAACAAACTGCAACCACGTGTGGATCCTGAAATGTCTCACTGAATAATCTACCTGTCCATGTATGTTTGCTGAGCTTTCTCCTTGGTTGTGTCTTTACTCTCTATGACTTTTATTTCTATCAGAAATATTTCCGAACGCCAAAATACAACAGGGAGATGCGTCCCAGCATACTTACAAATAAAGCAAACGTGGAAAAAAAAAAAAAAAGTTATTATTATTGGGTGCATTTAAAAAAAAAAATTATTTCCGAGGCACGGCTGGTAAATTCAAGGTTATGGCCGTTAGACGATAAAAACTAATTCTACCAAAAAGAAAATAACGAGAGATGTATTTTTCTGCTAAATCCAGAAATCATTACTTTGAGATAGCTCTTATGTGAAAATCGGTGCTCTGAATAAAATGAACTATATATTAGCTGCGTGTGTTTCTTGGAGTTTATTCTATAACTGCAGAATATAAATCAAAGTAAAATTTTAAGGAGGACTTGTGGAGTGTTTCTTTTCAGTTTGCTGGAAAAGATTATGCACCTACGAAATATGTATAAAAGAAGAAAAGCTTGGGTGGTTTCAGGATTATATGTTGTTCTGACTGGCCTAATTGCACTTAATTATGTAACGAGATACTTTATTTTTATTTTTGGGTTAATAAATATGAAAATCCTAAACCGATCTCTCCTTATGTTGTAAATGCAATTGTTCATTAGGAACGTATAGGATGCCACCTACTGCTTCAAGTGATCAAAGAACCTCTTTCTATTTCCTGATGACCTGTGACTAGATCAGATGCCAAATGTAAAAAGTTACTTACTAGCTGGGATTATTTCTTCTGTAGACATATTTTAGCCAAATCTTTTTAATTTTTGCCGGTAAATCTGTGAATCAAGACACGTGATGTTCAGAAAAGAATAATACGTTCAAAAGCTGTGATTTTAAACAACTGTTGATGTTAAAAAAAAAAAAAAAAAGCACTAAAGGTATTTTTTAAAAAAAAAAACCCATAGATCTCGTCCGCAGGAAATTGACTTGTTTCTGTTGTTATTAACTTGAAATGTCATCAGAATTTTTAATAAATGTATTTGTAAAAATATTATTTTATAGAAAAGTATTACCGGATATCATTTTTTTGGAGAGTCAGGAATGAACGAATAAAAAGCATTACAAACGTTGGGTTTTCTTTTTCCATCTGCCCCGAACGATTGCAATGTTAGGGACCACATTTGTATGATATGGTAATGACCGATGTATGTAATGAGAAGTTAAGGAGTTTGTTTTGTAATAAGTACAATCCTTATCGAGTACAAAGAAAAAAAACCATAATATGTTAATAAAAGAGATCGTGAAAAAATAAAAGCTTTGCAGAGTTCCCTATTTTTCACGGTAGGAAACTGTGCAAAACCGGAATGTCCTGCTTTCTGTCAGATCATAGAATCATAGAACAACCAGGTTGATGAAGGTGAATACTTTATAAAACCGTGAAATACTCACGAGGTCTTTTTAATAAATGCCTCACAGGAGGAAGGGAGGAAAGGGAGAGAGGAAGAAAGGAAGAGAGAAAGAGAGAAGGAGAGGAAGAAAGAGAGGGAGAGAGAAAGGGAGAAAGAGAGAAGGAAAGAGAGGAAGGAAGAGAGGGAGAGAGAAAGGGAGAAAGAGAGAAGGAAAGAGAGGAAGAAAGAGAGGGAGAGAGAAAGGGAGAAAGAGAGAAGGAAAGAGAGGAAGGAAGAGAGGGAGAGAGAAAGGAAGAAAGAGAGAAGGAAAGAGAGGAAGCAAGAGAAAGAGAGAGAAAGGGAGAAAGAGAGA
>JAUMJK010002126.1:12500-13658 GCA_033558105.1 Coccyzus lansbergi
AAAAAAAAAACTTTTGCAATGACCCTTTCCTTATTTCTCCTTATAATCTTCAGTTTCATTAACAACTGATAATGCCAGAGTGCACCCAAGGAAACACAGGCGCTCACACGTCGCCTTGTGTGCATTGAGATGAGAGGCGTTTGCAGAAGCCTGGAAATCTCCAACCAACTGGTGCTGCTCTGCATAGGGTCGGTTTGATGTAGGAGAGAGGAATACTTACAGGATTTTGAAAGGGAGGGTGCTCTTCGCTTCTGGCAATTTACTTTCTCAGCTACCTTTGTGCGGTTTTCTGCCTTAAGGCATACAGTCTGAAAGTAAAACAACATCAAAGCTCCTTATTAACACTATTTTCCTGAAATCAGAAGACGAAGCTACCTGAAACGTTTAATCCGGTGTTAGCGTTTATTTCCCAACAAAACAGCCAGAACAAAGTTCAAAGAGCTAGGGCAGTTATCTACAGGCGACTTACAGGCAAAGTGCAGGGAGTGATTTATGTTTCTGCCAGAACCTTTGAAATGGATTAAATAAACCTTAGGCTTTGCTGCATCCTCAGCCACTGTATTGTGGGCCATAATTCCCGCTTCCAAATAACATGACTGGGAGCAACACCTTCTCCCCCTCTGCCAGGCGCTAGAGATGTGAGTTTCTTAACTTTGGGGTTCTTTGCAGAAAGCTGTTTTTTTTTTTTTCCTGCTCTGCAAGCTGGCACTGTGTTTTTAACACAGTGTTTTAAACACAGTTTCCACACAAACCAATTTTTGTGTTCTCTGTGGAGTAGGTTTTATGTATAGTGACCCCTTTTCCCTCTTAGATTTAAAAAAAAAAATAAAAGGGGGAGAGAGAGAAGAGGGAAGGAGGGAAGGAGGGAAGGAGGGGAAGGAGGGAAGGAAGGAAGGAAGGAAGGAAGGAAGGAAGGAAGGAAGGAAGGAAGGAAGGAAGGAAGGAAGGAAGGAAGGAAGGAAGGAAGGAAGGGAGGGAGAGAAAGAGAGAAAGAGAGAAAGAGAGAAAGAGAGATTGAAAGAGAGAAAGAGAGAAAGAGAGAAAGAGAGAAAGAAAGAGAGAAAGAGAGAGAGAAAGAGAGAAAGAGAGAAAGAGAGAGAGAAAGAGAGAAAGAGAGAGAGAAAGAAAGAAAGAGAGAAAGAGAGAAAGAGAGAGAGA
>JAUMJK010002127.1:0-15397 GCA_033558105.1 Coccyzus lansbergi
GATTTAACCTCCAAGCCACACTTAACCTCCTCCCAGCCCCGTTTAACCCCTTCCGAGCCACACTTAACCCCTTCCCAGCCCCGTTTAACCCCCTCCCAGCACCACTTAACCCCTTTCATTCCACACTTAACCCCTTCCCGGCCCCATTCAACCCCTTCCAAGCCACACTTAACCTCCTACCCAGCTCCGTTTAACCCCTTCCAAGCCCCATTTAACTCCCTCACAGTCTCATTTAACCCCTTCCAAGCCACACAACCTCCTCCCAGCCCCACTTAACCCCCTCCCAGCCCCATTCAACCCATTCCAAGCCACACTTAACCCCAGCCCCATTTAATCCCTATCCGAGCTCCACTTAACCCACTCCAAGCCACTTGACCCCCCGTCCGATCCCCGTTTAACCCCCTCCAATCCCCATTTAACCCCCTCCTGGCCCCATTCCACGCCCTCCCAGTCCACGCTTCACCCATTCCAACCCCTTCCCAGCCCCGTTCAACCCATTCCAATCTCCGCTTAACCCCTTCCCAGCCCCGTTCAACCCATTCCAATCTCCGTTTAACCCCCTCCCAGCCCCATTCAACCCATTCCAAGCCACACTTAACCCCAGCCCCATTTAATCCCTATCCAAGCTCCACTTAACCCACTCCAAGCCACTTGACCCCCTCCAATCCCCATTTAACCCCTTCCTGGCCCCATTCCACGCCCTCCCAGTCCACGCTTCACCCATTCCAACCCCTTCCCAGCCCCGTTCAACCCATTCCAATCTCCGCTTAACCCCTTCCCAGCCCCGTTCAACCCATTCCAATCTCCGTTTAACCCCCTCCCAGCCCCATTCAACCCATTCCAAGCCACACTTAACCCCAGCCCCATTTAATCCCTATCCGAGCTCCACTTAACCCACTCCAAGCCACTTGACCCCCTCCAATCCCCATTTAACCCCTTCCTGGCCCCATTCCACGCCCTCCCAGTCCACGCTTCACCCATTCCAACCCCTTCCCAGCCCCGTTCAACCCATTCCAATCTCCGTTTAACCCCTTCCAATCTCCGTTTAACCCCTTCCCAGCCCCGCTCAACCCATTCCAATCTCCGTTTAACCCCCTCCCAGCCCCATTCAACCCATTCCAAGCCACACTTAACCCCAGCCCCATTTAATCCCTATCCGAGCTCCACTTAACCCATTCCAAGCCACTTGACCCCCTCCAATCCCCATTTAACCCCCTTCCTGGCCCCATTCCACGCCCTCCCAGTCCACGCTTCACCCATTCCAACCCCTTCCCAGCCCCGTTCAACCCATTCCAATCTCCGTTTAACCCCTTCCCAGCCCCGTTCAACCCATTCCAATCTCCGTTTAACCCCTTCCCGGCCCCAGTCAACCCATTCCAAGCCACACTTAACCCCAGCCCCATTTAATCCCTATCCGAGCTCCACTTAACCCACTCCAAGCCACTTGACCCCCTCCAATCCCCATTTAACCCCTTCCTGGCCCCATTCCACGCCCTCCCAGTCCACGTTTCACCCATTCCAACCCCTTCCCAGCCCCGTTTAACCCATTCCAATCTCCGTTTAACCCCTTCCCAGCCCCGTTCAACCCATTCCAATCTCCGTTTAACCCATTCCAATCTCCGTTTAACCCCTTCCCAGCCCCGTTCAACCCATTCCAATCTCCGTTTAACCCCTTCCAATCTCCGTTTAACCCCTTCCCAGCCCCGTTCAACCCATTCCAATCTCCGTTTAACCCCTTCCCAGCCCCGTTCAACCCATTCCAATCTCCGTTTAACCCCTTCCAATCTCCGTTTAACCCCTTCCCAGCCCCGTTCAACCCCTTCCAATCTCCGTTTAACCCCCTTCCCGGCCCCACTCAACCCCGGGCCCCCACCTCTCGACGCTGCTGTGGTGGAGGCAGCCGTGGGAGCCGCCGACGGCGTAGATGAAGCCGTCGATGACGCCCACCCCGATGCGGTTGCGGGGGACGCTCATGGGGGCGCAGGGCGACCAGCGGTTGGTCATGGGGTTGTAGCAGTCGATGGCGGCCGAGTCGGTGTTGCCCTCGGGCGAGTTGTTCCTCCCGCCCACCGCGTAGAACAGGCCCCCGACGGCGCAGCCCCCCAGCCCGCTGCGCGGCACCTCCAGGTCGGCCAAGCGGATCCAGGAGCCGTCGCGGGGGTTGAAGGCCTCCAGGAAGCTCAGCGAGTGGCGGAAGTAGCCGCCGGCGGCGTAGATGAGCTGGTCCACCTTGGGGGTGCGGCCGGGCACCCTGTCCGGCGGCGTCGGCTTGTGGAGGGTCAAGTCCTGGAAGACCCGGGCCAGGTAGTCCTTGGAGGGGGAGTCGGCGCGGAGGATCTCGCACTTCTGGAGCTGGGCCTGGAGGAAGCGGGGGGTGAGCGAGTGGCAGCGGACGGCGCGCAGCAGGGCCTGGACGTAGGGCCGGCGGTTGGGGCAGTCGTGCTTGACCCAGTTGATGCAGGCGTGGAAGACCTCCGACTCGCAGCGCACGTTCAGCTCGTCCCGGCTGATCAGCGTCACCAGCTGGCAGGGCGACAGGTTGAAGAACTCCTCCTGCTTGGACACCTGGGGGACGGACAGAACGAGGGAGGTCGGTGAAGGCCCGAGCCACGGTGACCTCCGAAAAACAGCAGCTCGAGAAGCTCAGAGACGCCAGATCCTGGTTGTTCTCCCGATCTCAGCATCTCAAGGAATTTGGGGCCTCCAGATCATCGTGTTTCCAACCCAAACAACCTCCAAAACCAGCATCTCGAGAACCTCAGAGACTCCAGATCCTGGTTGTTCTCCCAATCTCAGCATCTCAAGGACTTTGGGGCCTCCAGATCATCATGTTTCCAACCCAAACAACCTCCAAAACCAGCATCTCGAGAACCTCAGAGACTCCAGATCCTGGTTGTTCTCCCAATCTCAGCATCTCAAGAACTTTGGGGCCTCCAGATCTTGGTGTTTCTCAACCACAGTGACCTCCAAAAACAGCATCTCAAGAAGCTCAGAGACTCTGGATCTTGGTGTTTCCCAATGCAAACAACCTCCAAAACCAGCATCACGAGAACCTCAGAGACTCCAGATCCTGGTTGTTCTCCCAATCTCAGCATCTCAAGGACTTTGGGGCCTCCAGATCATCATGTTTCCAACCCAAACAACCTCCAAAACCAGCATCACAAGAACCTCAGAGACGCCAGATCCTGGTTGTTCTCCCAATCTCAGCATCTCAAGGACTTTGGGGCCTCCAGATCATCGTGTTTCCAACCCAAACAACCTCTAAAACCAGCGTCACAAGAGCCTTTGGGCCTCCAGGTCCTGTCCCAGCATCACAAGAATCTTGGGGCCTCTAGATCTTGGTGACCCCAAACCCCAGTGATCTCCAAAACCAGCATCTCGAGAACCTCAGAGACTCCAGATCCTGGTTGTTCTCTCATCTCAGCATCTCAAGGACTTCGGGGCCTCTAGATCTTGGTGTTTCTCAACCACAGTGACCTCCAATCCCAGCATCTCAAGCACTTTGGGTTCTCCAAGTCCTGGAGTCCTCCCATCCCAGTATCTCAAGAACCTCGAGGCCTCTAGGTACTGGTGACTTCAACCCCCAGTGACCTCCAAAAACAGCATCTCGAGAACCTCAGAGACGCCAGATCCTGGTTGTTCTCCCAATCTCAGCATCTCAAGGACTTTGGGGCCTCCAGATCTTGGTGTTTCTCAACCACAGTGACCTCCAAAAACAGCATCTCAAGAAGCTCAGAGACTCTAGATCTTGGTGTTTCCCAATCCAAACAACCTCCAAAACCAGCATCTCGAGAACCTCAGAGACTCCAGATCCTGGTTGTTCTCCCAATCTCAGCACCTCAAGGACTTTGGGGCCTCCAGATCTTGGTGTCCTCAACCCCAACAACCTCCAATCCCAGCATCTCAAGCACTTTGGGTTCTCCAAGTCCTGGAGTCCTCCCATCCCAGTATCTCAAGAACCTCGAGGCCTCTAGGTACTGGTGACTTCAACCCCCAGTGACCTCCAAAACCAGCATCTCGAGAACCTCAGAGACTCCAGATCCTGGTTGTTCTCCCAATCTCAGCATCTCAAGGACTTTGGGGCCTCCAGATCATCATGTTTCCAACCCAAACAACCTCTAAAACCAGCGTCTCTAGAGCCTTTGGGCCTCCAGGTCCTGTCCCAGTATCTAAAGAATCTTGGGGCCTCCAGATCTTGGTGACCCCAAACCCCAATGACCTCCAAAACCAGCATCTCGAGAACCTCAGAGACTCCAGATCCTGGTTGTTCTCCCAATCTCAGCATCTCAAGGACTTTGGGGCCTCCAGATCTTGGTGTTTCTCAACCACAGTGACCTCCAAAAACAGCATCTCAAGAAGCTCAGAGACTCTAGATCTTGGTGTTTCCCAATGCAAACAACCTCCAAAACCAGCATCTCGAGAACCTCAGAGACTCCAGATCCTGGTTGTTCTCCCAATCTCAGCATCTCAAGGACTTTGGGGCCTCTAGATCTTGGTGTTTCTCAACCACAGTGACCTCCAATCCCAGCATCTCAAGCACTTTGGGTTCTCCAAGTCCTGGAGTCCTCCCATCCCAGTATCTCAAGAACCTCGAGGCCTCTAGGTACTGGTGACTTCAACCCCCAGTGACCTCCAAAACCAGCATCTCGAGAACCTCAGAGACTCCAGATCCTGGTTGTTCTCCCAATCTCAGCATCTCAAGGACTTTGGGGCCTCCAGATCATCGTGTTTCCAACCCAAACAACCTCTAAAACCAGCATCACAAGAGCCTTGGGGCCTCCACATCCTGTCCCAGCATCTCAAGAACCTTGGGGCCTCTAGATCTTGGTGACCCCAAACCCCAGTGACCTCCAAACCCAGCATCTCGAGAACCTCAGAGACGCCAGATCCTGGTTGTTCTCCCAATCTCAGCATCTCAAGGACTTTGGGGCCTCTAGATCTTGGTGTTTCCCAACCCCAGTGACCTCCAAAAACAGCATCTCAAGAAGCTCAGAGACTCCAGATCCTGGTTGTTCTCGCATCTCAGCATCTCAAGGACTTTGGGGCCTCCAGATCATCATGTTTCCAACCCAAACAACCTCTAAAACCAGCATCACGAGAACCTCAGAGACGCCAGATCCTGGTTGTTCTCCCAATCTCAGCATCTCAAGAACTTTGGGGCCTCCAGATCATCGTGTTTCCAACCCAAACAACCTCTAAAACCAGCATCACGAGAGCCTTTGGGCCTCCAGGTCCTGTCCCAGTATCTAAAGAATCTTGGGGCCTCTAGATCTTGGTGACCCCAAACCCCAGTGACCTCCAAAACCAGCATCTCGAGAACCTCAGAGACTCCAGATCCTGGTTGTTCTCCCAATCTCAGCATCTCAAGGACTTTGGGGTCTCCAGATCTTGGTGTTTCTCAACCCCAACAACCTCCAATCCCAGCATCTCAAGCACTTTGGGTTCTCCAAGTCCTGGAGTCCTCCCATCCCAGTATCTCAAGAACCTCGAGGCCTCTAGGTACTGGTGACTTCAACCCCCAGTGACCTCCAAAACCAGCATCTCGAGAACCTCAGAGACTCCAGATCCTGGTTGTTCTCCCAATCTCAGCACCTCAAGGAATTTGGGGCCTCCAGATCATCGTGTTTCCAACCCAAACAACCTCTAAAACCAGCATCACGAGAGCCTTTGGGCCTCCAGGTCCTGTCCCAGTATCTAAAGAACCTTGGGGCCTCTAGATCTTGGTGACTTCAACCCCCAGTGACCTCCAAAACCAGCATCTCGAGAACCTCAGAGACGCCAGATCCTGGTTGTTCTCCCAATCTCAGCATCTCAAGAACTTTGGGGCATCCAGATCATCGTGTTTCCAACCCAAACAACCTCCAATCCCAGCATCTCAAGCACTTTGGGTTCTCCAAGTCCTGGAGTCAACCCATCCCAGTATCTCAAGAACCTCGAGGCCTCTAGGTACTGGTGACTTCAACCCCCAGTGACCTCCAAAACCAGCATCTCGAGAACCTCAGAGACTCCAGATCCTGGTTGTTCTCCCAATCTCAGCATCTCAAGAACTTTGGGGCCTCCAGATCATCGTGTTTCCAACCCAAACAACCTCTAAACACAGCATCTCGAGAGCCTTTGGGCCTCCAGGTCCTGTCCCAGTATCTAAAGAATCTTGGGGCCTCTAGATCTTGGTGACCCCAAACCCCAATGACCTCCAAAACCAGCATCTCGAGAACCTCAGAGACTCCAGATCCTGGTTGTTCTCCCAATCTCAGCATCTCAAGGACTTTGGGGCCTCCAGATCTTGGTGTTTCTCAACCACAGTGACCTCCAAAAACAGCATCTCAAGAAGCTCAGAGACTCTAGATCTTGGTGTTTCCCAATGCAAACAACCTCCAAAACCAGCATCTCGAGAACCTCAGAGACTCCAGATCCTGGTTGTTCTCTCATCTCAGCATCTCAAGAACTTTGGGGCCTCCAGATCTTGGTGTTTCTCAACCCCAACGACCTCCAATCCCAGCATCTCAAGCACTTTGGGTTCTCCAAGTCCTGGAGTCCTCCCATCCCAGTATCTCAAGAACCTCGAGGCCTCTAGGTACTGGTGACTTCAACCCCCAGTGACCTCCAAAACCAGCATCTCGAGAACCTCAGAGACGCCAGATCCTGGTTGTTCTCCCAATCTCAGCATCTCAAGGACTTTGGGGCCTCCAGATCATCATGTTTCCAACCCAAACAACCTCCAAAACCAGCATCTCGAGAACCTCAGAGACTCCAGATCCTGGTTGTTCTCCCAATCTCAGCATCTCAAGGACTTTGGGGCCTCTAGATCTTGGTGTTTCCCAATGCAAACAACCTCCAAAACCAGCATCTCAAGAAGCTCAGAGACTCTGGATCTTGGTGTTTCCCAATCCAAACAACCTCAAAAAAACAGCATCTCAAGAAGCTCAGAGACTCCAGATCCTGGTTGTTCTCTCATCTCAGCATCTCAAGAACTTTGGGGCCTCCAGATCTTGGTGTTTCACAACCACAGTGACCTCCAATCCCAGCATCTCAAGCACTTTGGGTTCTCCAAGTCCTGGAGTCCTCCCATCCCAGTATCTCAAGAACATTGAGGCCTCTAGGTACTGGTGACTTCAACCCCCAGTGACCTCCAAAACCAGCATCTCGAGAACCTCAGAGACGCCAGATCCTGGTTGTTCTCCCAATCTCAGCATCTCAAGGACTTTGGGGCCTCCAGATCATCGTGTTTCCAACCCAAACAACCTCTAAACCCAGCATCTCGAGAGCCTTTGGGCCTCCAGGTCCTGTCCCAGTATCTCAAGAATCTTGGGGCCTCTAGATCTTGGTGACCCCAAACCCCAGTGACCTCCAAACCAGCATCTCGAGAACCTCAGAGACTCCAGATCCTGGTTGTTCTCCCAATCTCAGCATCTCAAGAACGTTGGGGCCTCTAGACCTTGGTGTTTCCCAACCCCAGTGACTTCCAAAACCAGCAGCACGAGAGCCTTGGGGGTCTCTCTAGATCCTGGTGTTTCCAACCCCAACAACCTCCAAAGTAGCACCTCAAGAACCCCAAATCTCGATGTCCTCCAAAACCTGGTGTCCTCCAAGATCCATCACATCCCCAGATCTCAATGTCCTCCAAGATCCACCATCCCCAGATCTCAATGTCCTCCAAGATCCACCATCCCCAGTTCTCAATGTCCTCCAAGATCCACCATCCCCAGATCTCAATGTCCTCCAAGATCCACCATCCCCAGATCTCAATGTCCTCCAAGATCCACCATCCCCAGTTCTCAATGTCCTCCAAGATCCACCATCCCCAGATCTCAATGTCCTCCAAGATCCACCATCCCCAGATCTCAATGTCCTCCAAGATCCACCATCCCCAGTTCTCAATGTCCTCCAAGATCCATCATCCCCAGATCTCAATGTCCTCCAAGATCCACCATCCCCAGTTCTCAATGTCCTCCAAGATCCCTCATCCCCAAATCCTGGTGTTCCCAAGTCCCTGGTGTCCTCCAAGATCCATCATCCCCAGATCTCAATGTCCTCCAAGATCCACCATCCCCAGATCTCAATGTCCTCCAAGATCCATCATCCCCAGACCTCAATGTCCTCCAAGATCCACCATCCCCAGTTCTCAATGTCCTCCAAGATCCACCATCCCCAGATCTCAATGTCCTCCAAGATCCACCATCCCCAGATCTCAATGTCCTCCAAACCCCCTCATCCCCAGATCTCAATGTCCTCCAAGATCCACCATCCCCAGACCTCAATGTCCTCCAAGATCCACCATCCCCAGATCTCGATGTCCTCCAAGATCCACCATCCCCAGTTCTCAATGTCCTCCAAGATCCACCATCCCCAGATCTCAATGTCCTCCAAGATCCACCATCCCTAGATCTCGATTTCCTCCAAGATCCACCATCCCCAGATCTCAATGTCCTCCAAGATCTATCATCCCCAGTTCTCGATGTCCTCCAAGATCCATCACATCCCCAGTTCTCAATGTCCTCCAAGATCCCTCATCCCCAGATCTCAATGTCCTCCAAGATCCATCATCCCCAGATCTTGATGTCCTCCAAGATCCACCATCCCCAGACCTCGATGTCCTCCAAACCCCCTCATCCCCAGTTCTCAATGTCCTCCAAGATCCATCATCCCCAGATCCTGGTGTCCTCCAAGATCCACCATCCCCAAACCCTGGTGTCCCCAAGTCCCTGGTGTCCTCCAAGATCCGTCATCCCCAGATCTCGATGTCCTCCAAGATCCACCATCCCCAGATCTCAATGTCCTCCAAGATCCACCATCCCCAGATCTCAATGTCCTCCAAGATCCATCATCCCCAGATCTCAATGTCCTCCAAGATCCATCATCCCCAGATCTCAATGTCCTCCAAGATCCACCATCCCCAGACCTCGATGTCCTCCAAGATCCACCATCCCCAGACCTCGATGTCCTCCAAGATCCACCATCCCCAGACCTCGATGTCCTCCAAACCCCCTCATCCCCAGCTCCCTGGTGTCCTCCAGCTCCCTCGGTGTCCCCCAGCTCCTCGATGTCCGTCCCCCCCCCCCCCCCCAGCACCCCCTGACCTCCGGGAAGTTCATGTAGATGTACTCTCGGGCCTTCTGGTGGAGGTCGAGGCAGCCGATGTGCTCGGCGAAGCTGGCGATGCCGATGGCGTTGCTGGGGTGGAGCTGCTGGAGCAGGAAGTCGGAGCAGGCGCGGACGACGCTGTCCATCTGGTACATGACGGCCCCGTTCATCACCTGCAGGACGCACCTCTCCCCGACCGACACCGACGCCGTGTACGCAAAGTCCACCAGCCGCTCCATCACCCGCGGGTGGACGCCCTCGATGGGCACCACCTCCATCCCGCCTGCCGAAGATGGAGGAGGAGGAGGGGGAGATGCCGTGGAGAAACCTCCTGGTGGTGGTGGGGGGGGATGTGGTGACGGGACCATGGAAAGTGGAGATGGAGCCATGGGATGAATGGGATGGGACCAGGGGATGAATGGGATGTGGGGATGGGATGAATGGGATGGGACGATGGGATGAATGGGATGGAGTGATGAGACCACGGGATGAATGGGATGGGGAGATGGGACCACGGGATGAATGGGATGGGACCATGGGATGAATGGGATGGGGAGATGGGACCACGGGACGAATGGGATGGGATGATGGGACCAGGGGATGTGGTGATGGGACCATGGAAAGTGGAGATGGAGCCATGGGATGAATGGGATGGAGTGATGAGACCACAGGATGAAAGGGATGGGACCATGGGATGAATGGGATGAGGTGATGGGATGTGGGGATGGGATGAATGGGATGGGACAATGGGATGAATGGGATGGGGTGATGGGATCATGGGATGAATGGGATGGGGTGATGGGATCATGGGATGAATGGAATGGGGTGATGGGACCATGGGATGAATGGGATGGGACAATGATATGAACGGGATGGGGTGATGGGACCACGGGATGAATGGGATGGGGTGACAGGACGCGGTTGCCATCTCCTCCCTTTGGAAGCCACCCCAGCCCTCCAGTTGCCACCTCCTCTCTCTGGCTGCCACCCCATCCCTTTAGTTTCCACCACCTCATCCCTTTGGTTGCCACCTCATCCCTTTGGCTGCCACCTCCTCACTCTAGCGGCCATCTCCCCTCTCCAGCCGCCATCTCCTCTCTCCGGTTGCCACCTCCTCACTCTAGCGGCCACCCCATCCCTTTGGTTGCCACCTCATCCCTTTGGCTGCCACCACCTCACTCTCGCGGCCATCTCCCCTCTTCAGCCGCCATCTCCTCTCTCCGGTTGCCACCTCCTCACTCTAGCGGCCACCACCCCACCGAGTAGCCGCCACTGACCTTCCCGTAGCCCCGCGGTGAACATGGCCCTGAAGACGGGGCTGGCGGCCGCCAGGACGAGCTTGTGCGCCGGCAGGAGGGCCGGGGGGTGTCCCGGCCGGTAGGTGACACTGAGGGTGACGTCGCAGAGGAGCCTCTGGGCCCGAAGCTGGTTCATGGCGGCCAGAGCCGCCTCGGGGTGCTCGGCCACTCGGTAGTGCAGGGGCGACGACGACGACCCCCCCGCTGGCCCCTCCCCGCCGGGGACGCCACTGCCCCCACCCCCACTGGGGGTCACCTCGGCCGCGCACTCCGGGGCTGGAGGGGGCGGCGACGACGACATCGCACAACCATCGCACGGGGGCTGCAGGGAGAGAGAGGGGAAACTGAGGCACGAGGGAAACCGAGGCACGAGGAGAGGGAAATGGACGTGAGGGGAAACTGAGGCACAAGGAGAGGGAAATGGACGTGAGGGAAACTGAGGCACAAGGAGAGGGAAATGGATGTGAGGGAAACCGAGGCACGAGGAGAGAGAAATGGATGTGAGGGAAACTGAGGCACAAGGAGAGGGAAATGGACGTGAGGGAAACTGAGGCACAAGGAGAGGGAAATGGACATGAGGGAAACTGAGGCACAAGGAGAGGGAAATGGACAGGAGGGAAACTGAGGCACAAGGAGGGAAGAGGGAAACTGAGGCACAAGGAGGGAAGAGGGAAACTGAGGCACAAGGAGAGGGAAATGGACATGAGGGAAACTGAGGCACAAGGAGAGAGAAATGGACGTGAGGGAAACTGAGGCACAAGGAGGGAAGAGGGAAACCGAGGCACGAGGAGAGGGAAATGGACGTGAGGGGAACTGAGGCACAAGGAGAGAGAAATGGACATGAGGGAAACTGAGGCACAAGGAGGGAAAAGGGAAACCGAGGCATGAGGAGAGAGAAATGGACGTGAGGGAAACTGAGGCACAAGGAGAGGGAAATGGACGTGAGGGAAACTGAGGCACAAGGAGGGAAGAGGGAAACTGAGGCACAAGGAGAGGGAAATGGACGTGAGGGAAACTGAGGCACAAGGAGGGAAGAGGGAAACTGAGGCACAAGGAGAGGGAAATGGACATGAGGGAAACTGAGGCACAAGGAGAGGGAAATGGACGTGAGGGAAACTGAGGCACAAGGAGAGAGAAATGGACGTGAGGGAAACTGAGGCACAAGGAGAGGGAAATGGACATGAGGGAAACTGAGGCACAAGGAGGGAAGAGGGAAACTGAGGCACAAGGAGAAAGAAATGGACATGAGGGGAAACTGAGGCACAAGGAGGGAAGAGGGGAAACTGAGGCACAAGGAGAGGGAAATGGACGTGAGGGAAACTGAGGCACAAGGAGGGAAAAGGGAAACCGAGGCATGAGGAGAGAAAAATGGACGTGAGGGAAACTGAGGCACAAGGAGGGAAGAGGGGAAACTGAGGCACAAGGAGAGGGAAATGGACATGAGGGAAACTGAGGCACAAGGAGAGGGAAATGGACATGAGGGAAACTGAGGCACAAGGAGGGAAGAGGGGAAACTGAGGCACAAGGAGAGAGAAATGGACATGAGGGGAAACTGAGGCACAAGGAGAGGGAAATGGACATGAGGGAAACTGAGGCACAAGGAGAGGGAAATGGACGTGAGGGAAACTGAGGCACAAGGAGAGGGAAATGGACGTGAGGGAAACTGAGGCACAAGGAGAGAGAAATGGACGTGAGGGAAACTGAGGCACAAGGAGGGAAGAGGGAAACTGAGGCACGAGGAGAGGGAAATGGACATGAGGGAAACTGAGGCACAAGGAGAGGGAAATGGACGTGAGGGAAACTGAGGCACAAGGAGGGAAGAGGGAAACTGAGGCACAAGGAGAGGGAAATGGACGTGAGGGAAACTGAGGCACAAGGAGGGAAGAGGGAAACTGAGGCACAAGGAGAGGGAAATGGACATGAGGGGAAACTGAGGCACAAGGAGGGAAAAGGGGAAACTGAGGCACAAGGAGAGGGAAATGGACATGAGGGGAAACTGAGGCACAAGGAGGGAAAAGGGGAAACTGAGGCACAAGGAGAGGGAAATGGACATGAGGGGAAACTGAGGCACAAGGAGAGGGAAATGGACGTGAGGGAAACTGAGGCACAAGGAGAGGGAAATGGACGTGAGGGAAACTGAGGCACAAGGAGAGGGAAATGGACGTGAGGGAAACTGAGGCACAAGGAGGGAAGAGGGGAAACTGAGGTACAAGGAGAGGGAAATGGACATGAGGGAAACTGAGGCACAAGGAGGGAAGAGGGAAACTGAGGCACAAGGAGAGAGAAATGGACGTGAGGGAAACCGAGGCACAAGGAGGGAAGAGGGGAAACTGAGGCACAAGGAGAGGGAAATGGACGTGAGGGAAACTGAGGCACAAGGAGGGAAGAGGGAAACTGAGGCACAAGGAGAGGGAAATGGACATGAGGGAAACTGAGGCACAAGGAGGGAAGAGGGGAAACTGAGGCACGAGGAGAGAGAAATGGACGTGAGGGAAACTGAGGCACAAGGAGAGAAGAGGGAAACTGAGGCACAAGGAGAGGGAAATGGACATGAGAGAAACTGAGGCACAAGGAGGGAAGAGGGAAACTGAGGCACGAGGAGAGAGAAATGGACGTGAGGGGAAACTGAGGCACAAGGAGGGAAGAGGGAAACTGAGGCACAAGGAGAAAGAAATGGACATGAGGGAAACTGAGGCACAAGGAGAGGGAAATGGACGTGAGGGAAACTGAGGCACAAGGAGAGGGAAATGGACATGAGGGAAACTGAGGCACAAGGAGGGAAGAGGGAAACTGAGGCACAAGGAGGGAAGAGGGGAAACTGAGGCACAAGGAGGGAAATGGACATGAGGGAAACTGAGGCACAAGGAGAGGGAAATGGACGTGAGGGAAACTGAGGCACAAGGAGGGAAGAGGGAAACTGAGGCACAAGGAGGGAAATGGACATGAGGGAAACCGAGGCACAAGGAGAGGGAAATGGACGTGAGGGAAACTGAGGCACAAGGAGGGAAGAGGGGAAAATGAGGCACAAGGAGAGGGAAATGGACATGAGGGAAACTGAGGCACAAGGAGAGGGAAATGGACATGAGAGAAACTGAGGCACAAGGAGAGGGAAATGGACGTGAGGGGAAACCGAGGCACGAGGAGAGGGAAATGGACGTGAGGGGAAACTGAGGCACAAGGAGGGAAGAGGGAAACTGAGGCACAAGGAGAAAGAAATGGACATGAGGGGAAACTGAGGCACAAGGAGGGAAGAGGGAAACTGAGGCACAAGGAGAGAGAAATGGACAGGAGGGAAACTGAGGCACAAGGAGAGGGAAATGGACGTGAGGGAAACTGAGGCACAAGGAGAGGGAAATGGACATGAGGGAAACTGAGGCACGAGGTGGGAAGAGGGAAACCGAGGCACGAGGAGAGAGAAATGGACGTGAGGGAAACTGAGGCACAAGGAGAGGGAAATAGACATCAGGGAAACTGAGGCACAAGGAGAGGGAAATAGACATCAGGGAAACTGAGACACAAGGCAAGCAGAGGGGAAACTGAGGCACAAAGAGAGCAGAGGGGAAACTGAGGCACGAGAGAAACTGAGGCCCAGGGGAAACTGAGGCACAAGGAGGGAAGAGGGAAACCGAGGCACGAGGAGAGGGAAATGGACATGAGGGGAAACTGAGGCACAAGGAGAGGGAAATGGACGTGAGGGAAACTGAGGCACAAGGAGAGGGAAATGGACGTGAGGGAAACTGAGGCACAAGGAGAGGGAAATGGACATGAGGGAAACTGAGGCACAAGGAGGGAAGAGGGGAAACTGAGGCACAAGGAGGGAAGAGGGAAACTGAGGCAAGAGGAGGGAAGAGGGAAACTGAGGCAAGAGGAGGGAAGAGGGGAAACTGAGGCACAAGAGAAACTGAGGCACGAGGGAAACTGAGGCAAGAGGAGAGAAGAGGGGAAACTGAGGCAAGAGGAGGGAAGAGGGAAACTGAGGCACGAGGAGGGAAGAGGGGAAACTGAGGCACAAGAGAAACTGAGGCAAGAGGGAAATTGAGGCAAGAAGAGGGAAGAGGGGAAACTGAGGCAAGAGGAGGGAAGAGGGGAAACTGAGGCACAAGGGAAACTGAGGCACGAGGGAAACTGAGGCACGAGGAGGGAAGAGGGGAAACTGAGGCACAAGAGAAACTGAAACTGAGGAGAGGGGAAGGGAAGGCACAAGGGAAACCGAGGCACAAGGGAGAGAAGAGGGGAAACTGAGGCACAAGGGAGGGTGACAGGCTCCTCCCCCCCCCCCCCCCCCCCCCCCACTTCCCCGGCCACCAAGTGCACCCCCACTTCTTCCAGAAGGAAAGGGGGGGAGTCCCGGGGTGGGAGGGGGTGTCCCCAAATTTGGGGTCTCGGGGGGGGGGGGTCCCAAATTTGGGGTCCCGGGGGGGGGGGGGGGAGGTCTTATGGGAGAAGGGGGGGTGGGGAGGGGGGGGGGGGGGTGTCCCATGGGGGTTGGGGGTCCCAGCTTTGGGGGGTTCCCCACGGTGGGGGGGGAGTCCCATGGTTGGGGGGGGGGGGGTCCTGGGGGGGGTCCCGGGAGGGTCTTGGGGGGGGGGGAGGTCCTAGAGATCTCGAGGGGGTCTCGGGGGGGAGGTCCTTGGGGGGTGGGGGGGTGTCCCAGGGGTCTCGGATGGGGTCACGTGGGGTGTCCCGGGGGGGGGGGGGGGGTCCTAGGAGTCTCGGGGTGGGGGGGATCCTGGGGGGGGTCCCAGGGGTCCCGGGAGGGTCTTGGGGGGGAGGTCCTTGGGGGGGTGGGAGGGGGTCCCAGGGGTCTCGGATGGGGTCACGTGGGTGTCCCGGGGGTGGGGGGGGGGTCCTAGGAGTCTCGGGGTGGGGGGGATCCTGGGGGGGGGTCCCAGGGGTCCCGGGAGGGTCTTGGGGGGGAGGTCCTTGGGGGGGTGGGAGGGGGTCCCAGGGGTCTCGGATGGGGTCACGTGGGGTGTCCCGGGGGTGGGGGGGGGGTCCTAGGAGTCTCGGGGTGGGGG